>JAMAJY010000006.1:73989-258397 GCA_023628775.1 Lecanicillium sp. S3808 | reverse complement strand
TTGGTTTGGTCATAATCGTGGTAAATGGTGGACCTGTTGCTCGGGGGGGGTGGGGGGGGCGGCCCCCCCCCCCCCCCCCCCCCAAACAAATTAGGAGCTGTCCCGTCGATAGGTGCTAAAGGTTGATTTGACTCGAGAGCCGAGCGGTAAACCGAGGGATTGGTTCTGTTACGCAATCTCGTGGGCTGTCTTTTCTCGTCTGGAGGGGACTATTTTCCGATTTGCGGGGTGTGTGTGTGTCTCAATCTGTTTTCTGTGTCCTGCTTGTCACTGATTGATAACTGGTGAGATTTTGCATTCTGCATTTGCAAAGACACATAGGCCAAAAATGGAGTCTCCATTGGCGGCGCTGTTGTGGCGATCGCTGAGGGTTTATCAGATCTTTGGTGCGAATACAGAGGTTGGCAAGACTGTTTTCACGACTCTGCTTTGCAAGACGGCCAAGCGAAATTGGAATAATGACAATGTCTCATTTTTGAAACCCGTATCGACTGGGCCTTTGAATGAGGCAGATGACCAGTGTGAGTTATTTTATTACGCGTATAAATGGCCTCATGTACTAATAAGCTCGGCAGAAGAAGAATACTTTCCTAATCAATGATAAGCCTCTAACGCGATTCAGTCATATAAAAAAATTCACGTCTGGAGTTAATTACCATACTCTTCTTCAGTATGGAATTCCAGTTAGCCCTCATACTGCTGCCTTGGCATCTGGTGAAGTGAGTAGTCCCGTACAAACGTCACAGACGCATTTGTTAACAAAACTCAGCCAATTCCTTCTGACGAGTCCGTCTTGGCCAAATGCCGCCAACACGCATCTCAATGCGCTGAAAAAGGAAACGGCTGGCTCTTCATGGAAACTGCTGGCGGCGTACACTCGCCTACACCCTCTGGGAGCACGCAAGCAGACATGTACACGCCGCTACGAACACCTGTAGTCCTTATAGGCGACGCTAAACTCGGTGGTATTTCGCAGACCATTTCTGCGTTTGAGTCTTTGCGCATGCGAGGCTACGATGTGCAGTCTGTGATGCTTTTCCAGGACAAGACGTACCAGAACTACTTGTACCTCATGGACTATTTCATGGAAAAGTACAACATTCCGGTCATGAGCATGCGGGAGCCACCGCAAAGGCTGGATAGTACCGACCGTGACGCCGAGGCAATGAAAGAATACTACGAGGAACGTACCGAGGAGAATGCGGCCGGGACTGTCCTGGAACATTTGGATGCGAACCACCAGAAGAAGCTCTCGTCACTTGATACCATGGCCCAGAAAGCACACGACACTATTTGGTACCCTTTTACACAGCAAAAACTACTCCCGGCTAAGGACATCATGACGATTGACTCTGCTTACGGCGATTATTTCCAGACTTTAAATGCAAAGTCTGGTAGCAGTGGAGTTTTGCAGGCTTCGTTTGACGGCTCGGCATCATGGTGGACTCAGGGTCTTGGACACGCCAACTCTCAGCTTACGCTTGCTGCCGCATACGCCGCAGGTAGATATGGCCATGTCATGTTTGCCGGTGCAGTCCACCAACCGGCCTTATCTCTTGCCGAAAACCTGCTCCGAGGAATGGGCAACTCGAGATTCACTCGCGTCTTCTTTTCAGATAATGGAAGTACTGGAACTGAAGTTGCTGTGAAAATGGGGCTTCGTGCCGCCCGAAAACGCTATGGCTGGGGCACTGATCAGAAGCTCGGCATCATTGGTCTCAAGGGCGGATACCATGGCGACACTATTGGAGCGATGGACTGCGCTGAGCCTTGTACCTTTAACGAGAATGTTGAGTGGTATGAAGGTAAGGGCTACTGGTTCGACTTCCCGACTATCCTGTGCAGCAACGGCAAATGGCAGGTCTCAGCACCCTCTGGCTTGGAAAACGAACTTGGAGATACTCAGCAGTACGGCACACTCAAGGAGATTTTTGACGTTGAGAAGCGTGAAAAGAACCAAGAACACAAGCTATATGAGAGCTTCATTGTGGCCGAGTTTGAGAAACTCAAGAAGCAAGGTCGCAAATTTGGTGCGCTGATTATGGAACCTATCGTCCTCGGCGCAGGAGGAATGGCTTTTGTGTAAGTGTAAAAACAACAAAAAGCAGCGCACTGGGGAACACCGCTAACAAGGAATCCAGTGATCCTCTCTTCCAAAGAACTCTGGTCAAAGTTGTCCGACAGTCGCCACACCTCTTTGCAACAGACAGCGCCGTGGAGCCTTATGCGGACGAAACCAAGAAATGGAGCGGCCTCCCTGTCCTCTTTGATGAGGTGTTTACTGGCTTATACCGTCTTGGCCGCTACTCACCATCATCTTTCCTCGGTGTTGAGCCTGATGTATCAGTGCATGCTAAGCTCCTCACCGGCGGTCTTGTTCCTCTATGCACGACTCTTGCTTCCGAAGACATCTTTGAAGCGTTTAGCAGCGATGAAAAGACGGATGCGCTTCTCCATGGACATAGTTACACTGCTCACCCCATCGGCTGCCAGGTAGCTCTGGAATCGCTCAAGGAGATGCAGAAGATGGATAAGCGTGGCGACTGGAACTGGGCCAAGAGCCAGGGCTGGTCTGCCGAGACAGGCAAATCGTCTTCTCTGAGTACTACTGCTGCTAAGTCTCGTAATGACGAGGTTTGGTCTTCCTGGCCGCTGGATCTGGTTGAAGGGTTGTCGCGCAACACGGCCAAGGTTTCTGGCGTTTGGGCTCTTGGAAGTGTCATTGCCATCCATCTCAAGGACGATGCTGGCACAGGCTATAGTAGCAATGCGGCTTTGGGTCTCCGCAATGCTCTTGCAACTGGTGACGAGAATGGCTTGAACGGACCATGGAACATTCACTCCCGCGTCTTGGGCAATGTTCTCTACCTTATGGCCAGTCAAAAGACGACGGAACAGGGAGTTCAACAAATCTCGAACCTGCTGCTGGAGAGCTTAAAATAGGAGTTTGTTTTTAGTGTAAATATTTGAATAAAAGTAAAATTTGCCCGCAATCAACCGTCCATTTAATATGGAATTCTTCATCCGACTTATACGAGCCCATTTTGCCCCCTGTCTGCAGGGTTAGGGTTGATGCTCATCATGAAGCTGCACGTGGATTTTTTTTTTCGGCGCTGCGCACCGCTTTGGGCAGCTCGCACAAAAAGCGCTGTGACAATCTCGTTTCGCAGAAATCTCGAAGGCATAGTGCAAAGGCGTGTTGAACATAAGTTTACTGCAATTCGGGAATTTTTAACTGGTGTTCCAAGTGCATCTTGCATACAGGTCGCAATGGCAGACTCTCAAAACGACGCGGGCGTTGCTGCAGCAGAGGGCCGCCGCATATACCTTGGTACGACTACGGTGCAATTCACGTATACACTCACAGCAGCTAACAAAATGTACCGCAGGTAATCTTTCATACACTGTGTCGCCGGAGGACATCGAAACAGTCCTTACGGGCAACGGCTTCGACAACTTTCAAAACATCCACATCTCCATCGACCCCGTGAGCGGACGCAACCCGGGATACTGCTTCGTCGACTTTGCAGACCGCGAGACGGCCGAGAGAGCACTGTCGACTCTGAGTGCTGTGATTAATGGACGAGAGCTCAAGGTCGGCCCTTGCGAGCCGAAGAAGCCGCGGGCGAAGCGCCACGAGACGGCCTTTCAGCGCTGGGGAGACTGGCGGTCTGGCTCGACTGATGAGAACGGCGAGACTCAAAGTCCCAGCAGACAACTGAATGGCGAGCGAGGGCCGCGCGCAGCATTGGACCACTTTGAGGAGGTGCTTGACGGGCAAAATGACGGGCGTAGACTGTATGTCGGTGGTCTCACCAAGGTGGTTGACCAGGCGGAAAATGCCGAGGAGATGAAGCAGCTCCTTCAGGGACATAACCCGTACGTGTAGCTCCGTATATTTTGCGTGTATATCTGTGAAAAGTTGACGCTAACAAAAATCATCATAGCGTCGCGATTGGAAAGCGCATCACGCCTCACCCAGGTACTTGGGGCAAAAAGGGCAATTTTCACTATTGCTTTGTTGACTTTGCGACAAACGACGAGGCGATTGAAGCTCAAAATGCGCTTGATGGCAAACAATACCGCGGCGGTCGCCTTAGGGTCAATGTTTCTTCTAACACGCCGCGAAATTTGAGGGATCGCAAGACGGATATTAAGTTTAGCAAAGATCAGGACGGCGAGCAACAACAGCAGCAACAACAACAGTCGCCGCGTGGTCCACGGACGCCAAGCAGGGCCATTGCGTCTGCGAATTGGCGAAGAAAGGATTGAGCTGCGTTTGGAGGGTAATGAGTGAGAATTTTTGGATATAGAAGAACGTCGGACGTGTGTGGCACGCTGCGTGCGGTCGTTTACACACTTTGTGAGGCTGTCCGTACAGATTAAGCCACCACAACGGAGGACGGGCAACCGAGAACAAGCTAATGTAATCAATTCAGAACAGGAGCGGTGCATATGCTGCTGCACCTTGGCAATTCGATATGAAGAGAAAGAAAAAAAAAACAACAACACGACAATGCCAGTGATAGGAGCTCGCTCTTCGCGTACTCAGAGTAACCTCCGCGGACACTCCGGAGTGGTAGCTATAAGGCTGTTTAAACTCAGCCCGTTGAAAAAGACAAGGCCAAATGCCGCAAAGCTCCGAAATAATCAGACACATAGAATGCGATACACGTTTTACCTGCTATAAACGCTAAAGGCTACCTATAGACCGCTTATGACGCCCAAAATGACTCGGTGGCGTGGGGCCTGATGAGGCTGCTCCTCTCGTCCGAATGGCTGGAAACAACCACCGCCAGAGCCTCAGACATCGGATGACAAGCACGGGAGTCTGTGTGTACAGCGCTCAGCTGCTGTAGGTATATCTATCTATGGAAATCTCCACGATAAAACCCCGTTGAGTCCGCGGAGGGAACGGGAGTACCGGTCAAGCCGGAAATTGCATCGGCGACCCATTCATACGTCAAAAGTGAGTATAATCAGGAGCAACGAGGCATATAAAGACCCTTTTTACGTCCCCAAGTACGAATGCCGACCTCCAGAGCCGCCTCCAAAAGTGACCCATCGACGCTAGTGTCCCCCGTTCCCCGCATCCTCATCAAGGGGGCGACGAGTACACAGGCGAGCAGCGCTTCTCCAGCTGCATATCCGCGCCCTGTCCGTCGATTCGCTGGGGAATGCATGTTCCCACAGAAGGCCAGTCCCAGCCATCAGGAGTGCTGATTTGGGGACCCCCGCTAATAAGTAATGCCACCGTACTCATTGGCTTGCCGAGCCATCTCCCGTCCCCAGCGCCCAGCAGCTTGCACACCAGAGCTCACCTGGCTAAAATAAGCTTGCCGATGCCATTCCCGAAACCAGTCTCTAGCTCCCTCCGGTTGTAAAGGACGGGAGATGTGGCATTTGCGGGGTAGAGCTTGAATTCGCTGTAAGAACTAGAAGCGCATAGCGTTGTTGGCATGTACGTAAGTAAAAGAGTCTTGGATAATAAATAGTTTTAGCTCCCTGTCATTTATACGCTTCAAAGAAAAACGAATCATCACCCTCACCTATCCTCACGACTACAGTTGTTTGATATCACTAAAACAGTGCTTACTATCGACGTCACAGTCGTCAGCACCAGCCACACGCCAACACTGGACGATCCACCACACTCCGCATCGCATTTTTACCTTCAACTCAAAGCTCGGACGAAGCTCTGCTCCAAGTAACACACCACAAAGACTATAGGACCTCGCCAATCTTAAGGCACAGACGATCCGACGATGGCTGTTGTCGAGTATCTGCTATCCCCATGGGTAGTGCCCATCGCAGCCGGCCTGTTAGTCGTGTCGTACATCTACGCCCACTTTGTCCGTTTCAGCGCCCTTCGCGGCATCCCGGCGCCATTCCCAGCGCAGTTTTCAAACCTCTGGCTACTAAGTGTTTGTCGGAGGGGTAATCGATACAGCACTGTTGACAAAGTGCACAAGGAGCTGGGCAAGGTCGTTCGCATTCAGCCGAACCACGTTAGCATTGCCGATGAGGCGGCGGTCAATGCCATCTACGGCCACGGCAATGGCTTCTTAAAATCGTACGTCTTTGGCTCATAGTAATTCTCCCCATCGCGCTGATTCAAGACTGACTGACTCGAAATGTAGTGAGTTCTACGATGCATTCGTCTCTATCCGCCGTGGACTGTTCAACACCCGCGACCGCGCAGAACACACGCGCAAGCGCAAGCTCGTCTCTCACACTTTTTCCCCCAAATCTGTCGGCCAGTTTGAGCCCTACATGCACGCCAACCTGAAGCTCTTTATTGAGCAGCTCGACAATCTTATTCAAAAGAGTGACAAGACCGACGAAAAGGGCCAAAAAGAAGCCCACGTGGACTGCTTGCCGTGGTTCAACTATCTCGCTTTTGACATTATTGGTGACCTCGCTTTTGGCGCCCCCTTTGGTATGCTTTCTACTGGCGTTGACCTGGCAGAAGTTCGCGAATCGCCCGAAAGCCCGCCAATCTATGCGTCTGCCATTGACATTCTCAACCGCCGCGGCGAAGTCAGCGCAACGCTTGGATGTCTCCCCCAGCTGAAGCCTTATGCTCACTGGTTGCCGGATCCATTCTTCACCAAGGGCCTCAACGCTGTGCACAATCTCGCTGGAATTGCCATTGCCCGCGTCAAAAGCCGCATCGGGAACCCTCCCGACATCGAGCGCAAGGATCTTCTCTCACGCTTGCAGGAGGGCAAGGATGAAAAGGGCGAGCGCCTTGGTCGCGAGGAGCTTACTGCCGAAGCCCTCACACAGCTCATTGCCGGCAGTGACACCACCTCCAACTCTTCCTGCGCCCTTCTAAACTACCTATGCCGCAACCCACGCGTCCTCGACAAGCTCCAGGCTGAACTCGACGAGGCTATCCCAGACGGCACAGACGTGCCTGACCACGAAATGGTTCGTGATCTGCCTTACCTCAACAATGTCATCAGCGAGACGCTTCGCCACCACAGTACCTCTGGAATCGGTCTCCCGCGCCAGATTCCCCCCGGATCGCCCGGCGTGACTATCCGCGACCACTTCTTCCCCGCCGGCACCGTCCTCAGTGTGCCGACGTACACGCTGCACCACTCTACCGAAATTTGGGGCCCTGATGCAGAGGAGTTCCGGCCGGAGCGCTGGGAAGACCCTACGCAGCAGCAAAGGACTGCGTTTAACCCGTTTAGCTATGGCCCGCGCTCGTGCGTTGGAAGAAATGTAGCGGAAATGGAGATGAAGCTTATTGCTGCGACATGGGCTAGGAGATATGCTGTCAAGGCTCGACAGGGGCCGATGGAGACGAGGGAAGGGTTTTTGAGGAAGCCGCTTGGTTTGGACATTGCGTTGAGCAGGAGGTAGATGGATTGTGTTTAGGAAATTGTACTGTACGCTAGATGAAATTGGCATTATGAAGAGCTTGTAATTATGAATATTCAAAATTGAAGCCAGCATTTGGTGATTTACTACCAATTATGAAGGAACTGTAATTATGAATATTGTAAAGTTGAAGGCAACATTTGGTAATTGGTTACTCATCAGGTCCGGAAAGAGGCTCATTGGATTTGGCAATCCATCGCGTGCTCAAATCGGGAACTTTGTCAAACGTCTTATCAAACGGCCACATCGGGCGACGAATGCGGCTATGGCCCAGTCTCTCCAAATCCTGATCCACGCCACCGGGTGTAAGTCCAAGCATCCACCCTTTGGCCATGTCATACAATTGCGGCTCGAGGTAGCCAATCTTGACTATCACAATGTCTGCGGAACGGGGCTTGAGATCGAGGTCTGTAAAGTCCTTTTCTTTGTGATATGGCTTGCGCAGCTTTGTGAGGATTGCGTAAACACAGCCGACGCGTAAAACCACCTCTGTCTCGGCATCACGGTCTCCGTGTTTTATTGAATGTACACGCCCTGACATGGTGATTGGCCCGGCATGTATGTCGTCAATTTCCGCACCAGCTGTAACTGTAACATTTGCGCCAACTCCGGCAGCGACTGCGGTCTCAATCGCCTTTGGACCAGGGACACTGGCGTAGATTACGGTGTATCCCGAGTCGAGCGACTTGAATTCAGACCTCGCAAGAAGCTGTGTTAGACCCCATGTAACGTCACCCGAGCCACCGGCTGTTGGGTTGTCCCCCGAGTCGGAAATGAAGAATGGGCGGTCAGATTGGGGCGACTTGACAGCTGTGTCGAGGCATTCAGCAAAAGACCCAGTTGGGGCGACAAACTCGAAATCGGGGTGGGAGTCCCAGAATAGTTTGGCAAGCTTCTCAGCACCGCTAGATACAACATTCTCATCCCACCCCGTCACCATTACAATGGCGCGGTTCCGTGGCTCATCAGCCCAAGCATAGCCGACCCAGATAGCCGCATCAATGACCCCTTCCATTGCTTCGACTTCGGGTACAGCAGCGTAAATATGCTTGGCTGGCTCCATTCTTGTCGACGTCTGTTCACCAGGTAGCAAGATGGGAATGGGAATCCAAGTCTTGAGGGGCCGCTTGCCGGGCGAAGAGGGTTGAAGGGCCTTTACTAGGTTGCGGCAGGCTCGCTCTTTCGTTTCCATCGCATCTTCATGCGGTGCCATCCTATAGGTTGTAATCAAATCGCACATATGAGCCAGCTCTCGTGAGACGTTGCCGTGAAGGTCCATGGACGCAGACACAATGACGTCTGGCCCAATTACTTGGCGTACCCGGCGTAGAAGATCAGCCTCGGAGTCATCCAGGTCTTCGACGCACATTGCTCCGTGAATATCAAACCAGAGGCCATCGATCTTTTGTTCAGCAACAATAGCTTCCAGGCGAGTGACAATCTCCTTTGACAGCGTTTCATATGCTTCTCTTGTTACCACACCCCCCGGCAGAGCGTGGCCAATCAGGGCGCCCTTCCAGGTTGCGTCCTTGGCAAGAGGCTTGTCGTCATGTAGGAAAGTATAGTACTTTGCAATCTCATCGCCACGCTGGGGGTGAAAAGCCGGAGCTGATGTTCTCGACGGCGTGAAGGTGGATGTCTCACAGGCGAGGCCTGCGACAGCTATCACGGGTCGCTTAGACATTGTCTGTTGCTGAGGAGTAGGATGATGGGCTACTCGAGTTAGAGTCATTGGCAATGAGCGAAACAAAATTCTCGATAAAAGAAGATAAAGCCAGCCGTCCATGACCTCCAGACCACGCTGACTTACCCGACGGACAATTGTCCTGTACCAGCATGACGCTCACCCCTCATTCCCCGCGGATTCTCTGTGGAGTTGGCGGGGAAGTCACCAGGGTTGTCCATCGCCGTGATAGGAAGGCTGCTTATTTTAGGTAAGGGCTGCATAAATGTCTCCGGCAGCATGAGCCGACGCCAAAGGCGGCAATAAACAACGAGTACTTTGGAAGAACGGGAATACTTTCATTTTGTTTTTAAATCCCCTTGGTTGTGTCTCAATCGATCATGTCTATATAGACAACGCTTTTGCTCCATTGGTGTCGTGTCCGCGGTAGCCTACCTGCCGTACATTACTCGGTAATTCTCCGTGAGCGCTATCGGAAGGCTTACATTACACACAAAGCGGGGGTAGAGGGTCGTAGTAAAGGGCGTACATGGCAGATAAAAGCAAACCACGATACGCCTCTCTTTCAAACGTGTGCGTTCTACATTATAAGCATCAGTGTTCCGGCGTGCAGAACACAAGCTTCATTTCTTCAGCACGGCAAGATGCGGTCTCTGAGAACAATCTCCGTCGTCGGCTGTCATGCTGAAGGCGAGGTTGGGGATGTCATTGTGGGAGGCGTCTTAGATGTTCCCGGCAAGACAATGTACGAGAAACTCGAGCACTTTCTTACTCAAAAGGATGAACTCCGTCATCTTGTTCTGAATGAGCCCCGCGGTCGAGCATCTATGAATACGAATCTCGTATTGCCGCCATGCAATCCCGAAGCGGATGCCGGGTTCCTCATCATGGAAAGTGAAGAATACGCGCCAATGTCGGGCTCCAACACGATTTGCACCACAACTGTCCTGCTGGAAACTGGCATGCTCCCCATGAAAGAGCCCGTGACTACTTTGAAGTTAGACACTGCCGCGGGCCTTGTCGGGGTAGCGGCGCAGTGCGAGAATGGAAAGTGCAAATCAGTTGCTTTCGACAACGTTCCATCGTTTGTTGCGGCACTTGATCTTAAGATCAGCGTCCCTGGTCTCGGAGAGATTCTCGTTGACGTCGCATGGGGAGGCATGTGGTATGCTCTCGTCGAGGCCTCAGCGCTGGGCCTTAAAGTTGATAACAGCCATGGCCCTCAGCTGGTTGAGTTGGGTCAACGTGTGAAACGTGCGGTACAGGCGCAATACACGCCCGTTCACCCCGAGAACCCGTCTATCCGTGGTGTGAGTATTCTTATGATTACCGAGCCTATAGAAGACGGCGATAGTTGCAAGGTTTCCAAGAATGCTACCGTGGTGTCGCCGGGTCGCTTTGATAGAAGTCCTTGTGGCTCCGGAACCAGTGCCAGAATGGCTACAATGTATGCACGCGGGCAGCTCAAGGTTGGTGAACAGTTTCGGCATAGAAGCATAATCGGAACCGAGTTTATTAACCACATCCGTGGAATCACCAAGCTCGGCGAGTACGATGCCATTTTGCCGACAATACAAGGACGAGGCTGGATTACAAGCTACAAGCAAATTGTACTCGACCCTGAAGATCCATTTCCAACTGGATTTCGGGTCGGAGACCAGTGGCACGTATCGAAAGACCCATAGATATCACAAACAGATCGTTTTGGTATAAAAGGCAATTAAATGATAATTAACAGTGTACTGGTAGTGTCAGCTTATACCATTTGAGTAGATCCCCATACGATTTGGTCTGCAACGTTTTGTTCACCCCTTTGCATGGGTTATTTGTAATCCCGGTCGTCTTTGTCTCCAATCTCTTCCTGCAGTTGCTGCTCAACCTTGGAAACGTCAGCCAATTCTCGTCCCTTGCGTACATCTTCAACATTTCTGATGGTTGAGTGGCTATTATCGTCGAATATCGCGTCGATTTCTTCCAATGTTTTGCCTTTTGTCTCGACCCAGAAAACAGCCTGCAGGCAATTGTCAATGATGCTGTAAATAAAGAAACACACATAGACTTACAATGAGGATAAGGGTAATAATGTCCCAGGATCCATTCACCATGTACATCTTCCACTCGATTCTAGCGAGCCCAATAGGCATGATGAAGACGAGCAACATTCTAGGGTAGGTGTTAGACGTGAAAAACTCGATGGCATAGATTCAACATACGCAAAAGCATTCAGAGAAAAGCTGGAAAACGCGAGACCGTTCGCTCGGATCGGATAGTCCATGACCTCTGGGGGATACAAGTAGAGTAGAGGTGTCCATGCGACCGAGTAAAAGCCCTGAAACATAAACATGACTGCAACGTTGCCGTAGATGAGACTTTCTGACGCGCCATCGGGATTATCGGCGTAAAGTTTGGACAGACCACCAATGATGAAGAGACATGTGATGAGCAAGGACTGCGACAGAAGAGCGGTAGGCTTGCGGCCCCATCGTGCCGCAAGCTGTGTTCCCAGCAGACAGCATCCCAAGCACCACACATTGAGAACAACGTTCTGCTAAAGGTTAGCCAAATGCTTGGTTCTGTGAGGATACGATATACCACTTACCGCTTTGAGCTGGTCGTCTGAGCTATGTATCCCTGCAGTCTCGAGTTCGTCGCCTAGATAATATGAAGCGATAATATTACCAGCGATGCAAGAAAAGGGTCCAACCGAGGCACCAATCAAAACCCGCTTTCGTGCCTTTCTGTTGACCAAGATTTGCTTTGGGCTCATTGTGCGGCCTTCTTTCTTCTCCCACTCCAGGGTATCGACAATTTGCTTATAAACCGCGATGGAAACCGGGTCGCTCATGTCTCCCCCAGAGTTGGTCTGGGCGACGACGAGTCTGGCATCCTCGTATCGATCTCTTCCGACGAGCCATCGAGGTGATTCGGGGATGAATGGAAGGAAAACGAGACATACGATGGAGAAGACACCTTGGATAAAAGAAGGCGCTCTCCATGCCCAGGTTGACTCCCATTTTCCGGTGCGAAGCGTGACTCCTGCCGCGATTAATGCCCCAACGTAATAGAAATTGTTTAACAGCTATTTCTCAGGTCAGCAAATAACTATCCGTCATCATCATGGTTCACATCGAGCTTGCTACTTACACCTACTCCCCAAGCCCGCCACCGACTCGGAAACGTTTCAGTCAAGTACACAGCGCCAGCGATGCCGGAAATCTGAGAGCCCCAACCGAGAGTGATCCGAGCAATTACAAACATTGCAATGTTCTGCGCGGCGCCTTGCAAAATAACACCGACAAGTGTTATTAGTGTGCCCCAGAATATCGCCGGCCGGCGGCCGAGGCGGTCAGCGATTATCCCAGCCCAAATGGGACCAAAGAAGCCGCCGATGAAGCCAGAGGCCGTATTGAGGCCCTTTGTTGCTGGAGTAAGATTGAAGTACTCGGTGTAGGAAGGTAGAATATTGAGGCCGTTGAGCATGGAGCCGTCATAGCCTCCGGTAGTGGATTGCACCATGGAACATAGCAGTAGTAGGGCTGATAAAACACCAGTAGACTCTGGAACCCAGGCGGGCATCCAGGTGCCCGTGGGAGATGGCCGAAGCATTTTGGATGACGGTGTAATTCGCGTAACAGAGCAGAGGTAAGGCGAACTGAGGATAGTACTTTTAAGAAGGTACTGTTTCCCCGCATGGGTAAGACCATGCTAAATTATATAGGAAATGCTACCAGTCGTAGAGTGTCACGTTCCAATCCTCCTTGCCAAATGCCGCCGCTCGGATGCACTCCTTTTTGAACGCTAGCAGGGATATCAGAAGCTAGACAGCTGTATTCAGTGGCGCTACTTCGTACTAGAGAATATTCCGACGGTTCATGCCAGACAAGGTCAAAATCGGCAGGCTAATGCGGTGTTAGTGCTCTCGAGGTGGGCATACTGAGCACTTGACCCTCGCTTTCCCCGCACTGTTGACCATACCTGTCCCACGCTATAACTCGGTGTGGTGCATGAAATAAGACAGTCGGGGACTTTTGACAAGTTAAGCACCCAACGCGGCCCGGTTCCGGATATTTCACTGGGGAGCCTTTTTAACATGGAATGTAACAGAGGAATAGGCTCTATTACACCACCCGATGAAGAAACTGCGGTGCAAACGTTTGTGGAACGTATAATGACCTTTTCGTAGCCATATTGACAACTTTTAAGGTAGTAGTTAGTCATTCGGTATTCCGTGGAACTAAGACTCAATGCGAATGCCTTGCTACTATTTTGGGCTCTAGAAGGCTTCCATCCCTTATTTAACCTTTATTAGCGGTTGAGCGAACCGCCATGAAATTAGTGTTGTGGTGTCTGAGACGAGGAAACTGTTATCTTTACTTACACACTGTCAAATTTTGTTTCAATTCAAATATTCATGCCCAGGCATTTGGGTCATTTCGAGATTTTGTCAATGTCGTTATGTGTTATTTATAAGAGCATTACTCGCATTCTTAGCATCTGTGCTTTATATGTTTGAATATGTAGCCCCTCCGCAGACCAACAGTTCATCACTGTGCGGCGGGCTTGCGTGCATACACCACATGGAATGGCATAAAGGCATGGACTTGGCCATGTCGCATCTCCTCTCGCACCTTGTCTGCTGCAGCTTCGGCCTCTTCCTGAGACCACCCAGCCGCCAACGCAAGCTTGACCGATCCGCTCAGTGCCATGGAAACGCTATGCGCCATCCACTTTCCAACTTCTTTGAACTTGGTGTTTTCAGGCCAGGTACCAATTGGGTAAGGTATTATCCTCTCCGTAATGTCAACGAAACCCTGCGCTGCAAGGCGGTCTTTGAGCGAGCGAATCCAGGTCGCGTCCTTTCCGAGCTTCGCCAAGCCTTTGATGATGGCATGGGAGAAGGTCTCTGTAGTAGAGCCAGTTGCGCTACCATCTGTGGATAGAATCTCTGCAGTACTCTCCTGAAATTCAACCCATCCACCAGGCTCAAGATGGTCAAAGATTTTCTTCAGGACGCCGGTGAAGTCGTTGAAGCATGTGACCATAAATCTCAGGTGGATGTAGTCAAACAAGCAGTTGTAAGTCCATTCGTCACCCTCGGCATCTTCCTTGATAAAAGAACAGTTGTCCACGACGTTTGGCGGTTGAATCTGGCTAAGGTCGCTTCCAATAACGTTGGCCTGCGGGTATCGTTTTGCGAATTCAATTGCCCAGATACCCGTACCAGTGGCTAAGTCGAGGACATTTCGAGGCTGCTCAAGCGGCGCAAGAGCTAGCTTTCCATCAAGAAGGGTGAGTGCACTTTTGTGCTGGATATCCAACCGCTCTTGCTCTTCCGCATCATTGGGCAGGAAATAAGCTCCCTGCCTGTAGGAGTGATAAGTGCGCCCATGTTCCTCAATGGAGCTGTCGTCCAGAACCGAGCAACCAGACGAGTTGCGCTCGGGGTTTCCAGAGGCACTCTTCTGATCTATCGCTAGAACTGGATATATGGCGTCACGCCAGTCCCCCGTTGTACTTTGGCTGCTACTCATTCTTGCGAACTCTGGCGGGTGCGAAACCAAAGACCAGACTAATTACCATAGAGTCCTGAAAACAAAGCGGGGTGAAGCTCAAGGAAAAGGACGTTTTTCCAGGTTCGTGCTGTTTCGCGACTTGGCGTGAACCGGTCAGCTCCACTGCAGTGCGTCGAGAACGCCACCATAGAGCGGCTTGCTTTAGATCTTCAGAGATCAAAGTGCTAATAAACTAAAGACTCTCAATGGTCGAAAAGAATGCAAAATACAAAAATTAAAGTATCAACGAAAATCTTTGTAGCATCTGCTGTCTTTTAGAACCCGGTTTGCTATGTCCTAGCTGCCGTACATTCCACCACTTGTCTCATTGCGTATGGGGTCAAAACCGATGAAATTTATCTTTGTATACCGGTAAACAGTTGCTAGTGTAGGTGATACTGGATTTAGCCCAATATCGATATACGAGCAGCTCCTCACAAAACCACAATCTGTTGGCTGGTTGGGTTATAATCACGGAAAGCTGGAGACACTTGACACCTTCACAACAACTCGTGTGACAGAACACTTTGTAGAGAAATAATACACTATTTTTAACAGAATAAAGCTTTATTCAGTCAAACCTGCGAATGACACAATGGGTCATGGAATCGGTCTGTGATGCTCATCCTCGTATTGGACAGACACCTCCGTTGTTCGCTGGATAATCATTCGCTCTGAAGCATCCGTATCTACCGAGTCTGCATCATCTCTGACTTCTTCTTTTATATTCCGTCTTATGCCTTTAAGGGGCCTCTCTCCTTTAGTATTAGCCTTGGTTGGGTAAGCGGTAGCATGGCCAGTGCCGCTATCTAGATGTGGCCTCCAATTACCAGGATGATGGCCACTACCACTGGCGCTGCCTCCGCCTCTTTCCACCTTCTTCCACGTTTCTAGTTTATAATAACTATCGTGGTCACTTCTACCAGATCTCATTGTCCCGCTAGCTTTGTATTCGTAAGTAGGTTGGTTGAACGTGTGAAGGAATGGTTTAAGCGATGTGACACAGCATGCCATGATGGAAAAGTGCGCCACAGTCACTGTAAATATGTTTGGAACGATTGACGATATGTTTAGGTCGTCGTTACGCGCTGGTTTCAGATAGAGGAGACGAAATACAACAATCGGTACAAGCCTAAGATGACTGTTAGTCAGGCACTCTGCACAAAGTTACAGGCGTCGACTTACAGCAGTCTAACTGCAAACGCAGTCAATATGAATATTCGCTTCCGCAGTATCATCTGTAGACCCCAAACGAGGCTGATGGATAACACCCAGAGGATCATATCGATGAGGAGACCGCAACAATCAATTCCGATCCATCGCGCATACTATAGATGTGCGTTAGTCATGCTGATAAACATGTTAGTGATGCTTCCATACAGTGTCTGATGACCCATCCATCGTAGCCCATGGTTCGCGGAGGTCACCGCGAATGGCGATTGCAAACGTCGAGGCGACAATCCAGGCAATTGCAAGGTATGCGATGATATGTGCTGGTTTAGTTTGTGGCCCTCTGTGGGCAATTTGTGACACAAAAAGCGCCGCTGACACACGGCAAAGTCCCGTCAGGATCACATAGAGCAGGTGGCTCGCGTATAGTTCCTAGTCGCAGGTTAACGAGGTATATTTATCGAAGACGTGCATCGTACTTGTTGAATCTCGGTCAAGTTTCGGAACGAAACGTCCTCGCTCGGGCGGCCGTATCCCTGGTTTATCGCCCTCCAGTACAAGCTTGCGTGTACTGTGGAAAGAAGCTGGAAGATGTCTTAGCAAACCTTGAATACTTTATCTTGGGTAAATCTTGCTGTTACAGGTCGTGGATGACCCGAAATACATACGAGTGCGCTGGACAGGCAGATATCATCGAGTCCCCAATTCTTAGTACGCATCTTGGCCCAAACGCGAACTGCGAAAAGCATCAAAGACCAAGCGAACATCAAGGCCGTGGCTGTGCTGAGCCATTTGCCGTGGTCTTCTGCCATGACTCTGCCTGTCTGACAAGACCCGACGAAGCGCAGTGACTAGGCATTCAAATTATAAACATGAGGCTGGGCAATATAGCCTCGAAACATGGTCTTGAAAGAGGTTGCGAGAGAAAATGCCCTCTTATCAGTCACCCTACAGCGTCGCATAATATCATTCTATTCTTCTTAGTGGGAAAATACCCAGTTCAGCCTGGAGGGCTCTTGCGCAGCAGGGCATGCATGGGAGACAGCTGACGACAGGTTCGGCTGAGCAAAACGGCGTCTCTATGCCTATCACGCTACTCAAGACCCTTTTATGACGGGCTAGCTATCTCGGGCCTAATGCAACGAGCCAGTTCCCGGGCAGAGAACCGCGCTGTTCGGTTGGCCGGCAGCTCCTGAACCTAAACATAGACGAACCAAGCATTCCCGTGACTCCGGGCCTGGAATTACAGCCAGATGGAACTACGCGAAGCAATTCAGAACAAGGATCTAGCCTTCCAGACGAATTAAATTGGTTTTCGGTGGAGACACCATTTCCTTGCCGTGCAGAGAACCCACAATGGACGCCCTGCAGTTCCGTAACCCTCAGGTTATGTATATCCACTGCAGTTCCCGGCCAGAGCCAGCCTGGCTTGTGTTCATCTTCCAGAAACCGCCGGATGTTGCACCCAAGGCCGCCTATCGCACCTTGAATACGTTTAGTGCGAGCAGTGGATATGATGGCGCCAGCAGGGTACAACGTAATACCAGGATGAGCCCAGGCTGTGCACGGCTCAGAAGAACCTCCACCTTGCGCCAACCAAAGATTCGGAAGGCTGCGGGCGGGGGCCACTAGGTAATGCCGCCAGTAGTCCGACCCTCCAATAAACACCAGGCGTTGTTGTAAGTGGTTGACAGCTTCAGGGATGCACTGGAGCGAGGTGCAAATCCAACCTCGAATGCTTCTAGACAGGTAGTATCGGCATGGTCACCGCTCGGCAGAGGCTACCAACTAAGGGAAAGACTTGCACGAAAAGCCCCAGCTTTCACCAGAAACTACCTCTTCGTACGACGCAATAAGTAAGTCAGGCTGCGTAGCGTTTGCGCTGTCAGAGTCTTCCTACTTGGCACGTAACCATTGCGACTGGCATGAGACCAAGGACCTTTCGCAGTCGGGGACATCTGTACCCTCTTGCCAATTTTTGTTTATTAGACTACGTAGTACTTTTGTCTCCTTATGGTAGTGGATTCCCGTGGCCAATGTCTGCATTTGTGTAGAATGCCGTTCGCGCAGGCCGACCTCCGTATCGTCTATGCAGGTCTGGTCTATGAGTTAGCGTAACGCCGAGATGTTACCCTGAGCGGCCCCTTGCCGTTCCCCTCATGCTTCTCGCCGTTTTATTACAGGGCGAATGGAGTGTGTGGAAAATTAGCAGATGACCGACCACTTATGGCACATACAGACTAGCTCGGCTGCTACCAATACAGTTCTACTCTCTAGCAAACACGACCTTTGATTGTTCGACGTAGCTTGCCATTGATTACCCGCCGGCCTGTCAATATGAGCTCCTCCTCTCCCGCCGAGACACCAGTCTGGAGAGATGCTAATGACAAAACAATGAATACGTCTGCCTCGGAGGCAGACGCAGAATACGCCATGGAAGATGTGGACGCTCGCCACAAGTCAACAAGGTCCGACATGGAGAATATGAGACGTATGGGTCGCGATCAGGAATTGGTTCGTCATTTTCGTTTATTCTCCATGGTGTCGTTTGTTGCTCTTGCCACTGCTGCATGGGAGCTTGCCATCTTCGGTATTACTCCCAGCCTGATAGATGGTGGCCATCCCAGTCTCATCTATTCCAGTATTTGGTGTTTCTTTGGCTTTGGCCCCATCTATCTCAGCATGTCTGAAATGGCCAGTATGGCTCCAATTGCAGGCGCCCAGTACCACTGGGTTTCTGAGTTTGCGCCCGAGAGCATGCAAAAGACTCTTTCATATTTTACTGGGTAAGTGTGCGGCATCCGGCTTATTCCCAGCAAATTAGATTGGTGGCAACGTCTCTTTGCTGACCCTTATAGCTGGAGTTCGACCTTGGCCTGGCAAGCTGGCAATGCCTGGGGTCTAATTCTTATCGGCACCCTTCTTCAGTCTATTGTTCTTGTCAACTATCCCGACTACGCAGCGCCTAACTGGCACGGAACCCTGATTGTCATTGCTTGCTCCGGTCTCGCTGTAGCAGCCAACGTTTATGGTGCCAAGTGGCTTCCATACTGGCAGAATGCTCTATTTGGCCTTCATATCCTCGCCTATGTCGGTTTCATTATCCCTATCTGGCTCAATGCGCCAAGGGCCTCGTCTTCACAAGTCTGGGGCTCTTGGGAGAATCGAGGGGGCTGGCTGTCACCCGCTGTGGCTATATTCATTGGACAAATGCCCGCCTTGGCTAGCCAGACTGCTATCGACTCGGTACAGTAGTTCCTTCAACTCCTTGTATGCGCTATACTGACATCTTTCAAAGGCAGTACACATGGCTGAAGAAGTTCGCAATGCTTCCATCTCGATTCCCCGTGTCATGATGGCCAGTTGGGTCTTCAACTACATCACCATCTTCATCGCGCTCGTTACGATTGCCTATCATATGCCAGACATTGATGAGGCCCTTGCCGATCCTACGGAATATCCCGTTATATATGTGATTCGACAGTCTATGTCATTGCCATGGCAGAATGTCATCCTGATTGTCATCCTTCTTCTCCTCATCTTTGGCAATCTGTCGTACCTTGCATCTGTCACTCGCGATCTATTTGCATTTGCCCGTGACCAAGGGCTTCCGTTTTCAAACTGGATTGCAAAGGTCGATCCAAAACGCAACATCCCTACCAATGCTTGCATTATGACCGGCACTACTACTGCGCTACTCAGCTTGATTTACATTGGCAGCCCTGTTGCTTTTTACGCTGTCATTTCGCTCAGTACAGTGGCCATCTTGCAGTGCTACTGTTTCAGTATTAGCTGTCTCCTCTGGCGCCGCATTGCTCATCCAGAGACCATACCTCCGGCACAGTTCTCACTTGGCAAATGGGGTATACCTACCAATGTCGTTGCAGTCGTCTTCTCGTTCTGGAGTTTCTTCTGGTGCTTCTGGCCCCAGGAGTACCCAGTTACCGCTGCAGGATTCAATTGGGCATCGCCAATCTTTGGTGCGGTTGCTATTTTGTCCTTTGTGTATTATTTCCTGGGCGGTCGCAAGAAATATGAGGGGCCTGTTGCTTTGGTAGAGGGCCGCAAAATTGGCCGAGAATAAAGCATGGTAAATAGGCATGTTTTGGTAGCGCGGCACCTTTGGACAATTGGCCAGCTATTGAACGGCTCATATTTCCAGTTTACTGTAGCATGCATGTGATTTATCTGAATAAAAACGACAATGGCTTTTGGTAGTCACCACTCCGCGCTTCATGTGGCGCTGCCGTATATCTCCCCATCTAAGAGAGCACTCACGTGGTAGATGGGTAATGAGAATAAAGTCTAGAAAACAAATCATGAATCCATTCTGAAATAAATCTAATCTATTTAGGCAGATTGCCTGTCCAAGATTAATTGGCAAGCCTGGTAGAAGTTTCACCCCCGTTGCTTGCGATTCGCGTTTCATCCTCTTATCTCTCAAGCTTTTACGGGATTGTCTTCCCTAGCCGATAACGCCCGTTCCATCCCCGGGTCATCCGGGCGATTATGAGCCGATGCTGTAAAGTCATACAGCGGCGGGAATGGGTCGACATCTCGGCCGCTAAACTTTTTGAGGTACCATGGAAGTTTCTTGAGGTAGTAGCCACTGTGCTCCCGATTCGTCATACTAAACACGCTGTCCAGCTCCTCCAAGGTACGCTCCTTCGTCTCTGGCAAGAAAAAGTAGGCAAATATCCACCCGTATATGTTCCATCCTGCATACCAGCAAAAGGCACCAGTGTTTCCAAATACAGCCACCAACTTCGGCCAGGAGAAGCTGATGATGAAGTTGAAGCCCCAAGTAATCGCTGTGCTAGATGACATGCCAAGATCTCGAATGTGAAGTGGAAATGCTTCGGCACTATACGTAAAGGGGACCGGTCCCTCACCAGGGGAGTAGACAGCCATGAAGAGGTATAAGCCAACGGTGATGCAAGCGAGCTTTGCCGTTCCCTCGGGTAGATTGAAGATGAATCCCGTAAAGAATAGACAGATTGACATTAGAGGGAATGTGACAAGCAGCAGATTCCTTCTTCCAAACGTGTCAATGGTGTAGATAGCAGGAATTGCGAATAACCAGTTGATGATGCCGCCACCCATGGACACCAGTAAAGCATTGTCAAGGCTGTAGTTGGCAGCGGTATAGATAGACGTCGAGTAATATGCGATGACGTTGACTCCACAAAATTGTTGCATAAACTTTAACAGTTGTTAGCATATTGAATTGTGCTGCTGATGACGGATGGCGCCGGGACTAGTGTCCGGGTAGTAAGCAAAAAGCAGGAGGATTCTTACCATGACAAACCACGCACTCTGAGCAGCTCGGCGGTTACGACGGACGAAGAAGAATTCTTTGAAAAGGTTGCGGCCCTTGCGTTCTTGTCTCTCCACCTCCAAGAGCTTGTGAGCGTAGTACATATCTCGTGAGGCTTGGATCTTGTGGTTTCGCAGTCGGCACATTGAGCGGAATGCGCGGTCGTAACGACCCTTTTCCATGTACCAGCGAGGACTCTCGGGACAGAAGTAGACCTGTATCATGACGAAGAAAGGGGGGATTGCAGTTGATCCAAGCATCCATCGCCACTGGGAGTTTGGGCCCAGAAAATCAGTGTCCTGGAAGACGACAGATGCCACGTAACCAAGACAAATACCGAAAGCAGTCCACATCTAAAGGTCATTTAGTTAGGAACTTGGCTATCTCTTAAATATCCACATGACACTTACCTGCCACATCATGGTCAAAGCACCACGGATCGTCTTTGGAGTTGATTCGGCAGCATATACCGGTGTAGTGCTTGATTTGGCACCGACAGCAAAACCAAGGAAGAATCGAGCAATGAGGAGATTTGCAAATCTGCATTTTAATGTTAGTTTAAGAATGCATTTCCGTGCCTGACTAGAGTTTGAGCTTACGAATCGGATGCAGCCATCCAGAAACCCGTGATGACGGACATGGCGCATGAGAAGAAGATTGTAAAGCGACGTCCTCCGATCTTATTCAAGATTGGATTAGTCCAGCACCCAACCAAGGCAGAACAGAGATATGGCGCGCCGTTCAGGAGGCCTTGAATCAAGGGGTCTGTGAGGTTAAATTCTTTGTAATAGAATTCCTGTTCACAGGGAGTTAACTAGGCATATCTCTCAAGGGTAACGTCAAATACGTACTTGCGCGCCGTTGACTGCAGTTTGATCCATTCCTTGTACAATCGCAGAACCAGCGCATAGGGTGCAAAGGAAGTAGAGCATAAATGGTTGGCTCCATCTATGAGTCGTTTCTCTTCTCAGGACCTCCTTCTCGTCTTCTGTCAGGCCATCGATAGTCTCGAAGGCGTCTTCAACATTGCCAACCTGGGCGACCAAAGCACCTTTACGGAAGTCGTCACGGTGATCGAGAAGTCCTTTTTCTTCGACAAAGGTGTCGACATCTCTGAGTACATCCTCTCTCGACATTCCAACAAGAGGGTTTCGGAGGAGGGCGGCACCGGATGGTCGACGACCATTCTTTTCACTGTAACCACCATTGTCGTTCCCGTCGCTATAATTGTTGCTATGGGAGTCATGTTGGACTGTGGCAACATGCTCGTCAGAAGGCGAGTCGGCGTCGCTCTTTGGAGGAGGCATGATTGCTACTGCCAGTTAGGCTTAATGCTTCTGTACACAATCCGAGACAGCAGGTATTCTTCAAGTTCAATTTGATGAACAAAAGGTATTCGTCGGTAATGATATACGGCTTGGTACTGGCTTGAAAAACAGAAGCACAAACTGGTCCACAGATTGTCTGGGAGGGGCACCCGGGATTTATTTACATGCTTGGGGTAAACCCATCTATAAGAGGCCAAGAAGCCAAGGGACCCAGAAAACTGCCCAGAAAGCCAAAAGCCCAAACAGATTTCAGAGAATATTGCAGCCTAGAACGGTGGAACCGAGTATTGGCGCGGCATGGAGAGTGGCAAGCACGACGATCCACCGTTGGAGAAGGAGATGGGGCTGCCGCTCACATCTAACGGAGTAAACTTGCCGCAATGGCACTTTGTACATTAGAGTTCTTAGGGCCGAGAGTCACTGGGAACGTGGGGAATGGCGCACTTATTTTCTTCTCTGCGGCTTGAGAGCGTCATACGAGATGATGCATTAGACTTGCTGTGTCACCCATACATCAAGCCAAAGGGAGTAGTTCCATAATGATTGGCGTCCACCCATGGGAAACAAAGATGTAATGACGCAAAGGCTTGTATTGTTTCTAACAGGTTGATCTGGCTTTTATCCTCAACTCAGAGCATGATTATAGAGCAGTACCCACCTTCACGGATGTACGAAGGGGGATGGTATTGCTACTCTTCGTATTGTACTGGTAGGCGTGAACACAGAAAAGGTAAGGAGATGTCTCATCTTCATTCGGCGTAAACTGAGTCAGGTATTGGATCAACAACGCAAAAGTGGCGATGCCTCTTGGCTTCCAGAATAGTTGGTGTCAATGACGGCAGCGGCGAAATAAGCTTGCGGTATAAAGTTGGACGCCAAGGGTTTCGGGTCCACGGTTGATGGCGAGGCCCAGCGTTTCGCTTACATGGTCCACTCTTTTCTCCAGATACTACTGGCATAATAGTTAAGCTGACATCAGTTGCTTGTCCTGCGCCAATTGGTAACCATGACCATTCGGTGCGTACCATATTTGTACTCGGCGACTGTTCTTTTTAAACTTCAAATAAAACATATGACGCCTGTTAGTTGACGCAGGGAACAGCGTCCGCGACGTCAGTGAAATGTATATCAATGTGTTATTTAGTCGAACTGAGTAGGCCTGAATTTCAGAAACAATTTGTTTGCCAAGAATCAAGAGAACCTACTGTCACTTTACACCCGACAGCTTGTGTACAAGATGTGCCTCCCCGTTTTTACCCTTCTTGTCACAGTGGCGCTTGCCGCTCCGGCAAACATCAAGGTCAAGCGTGACCTTGCTAGCGATGCCACGGATCGATTCAAGGACCAGTAAATTCATAAGTCGGATGAGTTTGCCTTGATTATTTACTTTATCAAGTCTTTTACCATTGGCGGTGGTGGAAACCCCCGACATTGACGGGAGTGGTGAGTACTTTACGTTTATCACGGATTGCGAGATGTATGACCAGAAAAGACTGGAATGGTGGAAGAGGGACACTAGATCAGATAATGACTGGACATAGCCCGGTAATTCTTGGGAAAACAGTTCTCAAATCTGACCTTGATTCAGCTCTTCTGACGAACGGCAAAATCTCGGAGCCCGAGAATGTCGAGTCCGGTTATGGCCTTCCTGGCTATGATCGTGGTCCCGAAATGAACTGTGACGACGTCTCATCGTCCAATAGTTTTGGGTACACCGAGTACTGGCGTATTTCCACCTTTTCACCTTAGCTAAGAAGCCTCAAATTCGGTCACTGAGAATGTAAGGAGGATATCACATCGCCGGGTTTAAGCAAGCCTCTGTATCTAGAGGAGAATACCGTATCTAGATTGAACCGAAGAAATAAATTTGGTACTTGCCAGTCGTATGTGTGAGGGTGCTCAGAGCCGTCCCGCTCCCAAGCCAAGCAAAAGCCATGGCGTAGCCTGGGCACGGATGATGACGTGTTCGAGTTCAACGCCAAGCGTATGGCGCTCAGATTGATCGAGGCTTGAAGGAAGCAGCAGTTGCAATGATGGCGGAGTGACCAGAACATGACATGAAGGGGGCTGTTCTTGGGATGAAAACATGTTTCTACTGGCTTCCTTACGAAGACAAGCTTCGCTAGTTAATTAAATGCCGCTCAGAGGCGTATTCTGCATCTAGAGAAAACCTACGTCAGCGTGCGCTGTTGATCTCTCAGCGAGACAATTACCCAGACAGTTACAAGGATTACTAGTGCAAAGGTCGATGCCGATTCTAGTTTCCCCCGCAAGCGTTTTGCCTCTCATCTGACGGCTGGGAACAGGGGAGCCCGCAGGGATCCGGCGCTGTTTCCGGCATGGTCGGAGGTGATTATGACGCTGAATTACCTCTCAGTGATGTAACTCGCAAAACGCCTTCATTGGATGCCTCCTCTATATTTTTTATATTGCCTTCATCATGAATATAATCGCAGCGCTAGCTAGAGTCGCGCAAGGCTGAAACAATGTTTGTATTCCTCGCCATCGCGCTTTGTAGGTGGTAGAACTGACACCAACGGTCGCGGCCCGCTATTACGTGGAGTGAGTGTGATCTCGGCATGGTTTAACGATCGTAACGAGTACGACGTAATAGAGAGTCGGATGATTCTCGGGACTGCGTAGCCTCAAACTGGACGCTTCCCTTCAACAAAGAACGACCTGGTACGGGGCTCTGAAATAGTACGTGGATCATAGCATTCTTTTCCCAGAATACCCAAGAACCCTGCATGCATTTTTCATAACTGCGTGAAGTAACATTGCTTTACTGCTGTTCTTCATGTAAAATGACCATCACACAAATCACCATGGCAAATCACACGGAGCGTGGTCGGTAGAAGAGGCGACCCGTTAAAAGCAGTGCTACACACCGACTGGGATCATATACGGTCTTCACCGACAAAACCGGTCGGAAATATAGTCAATACGTTTTGAAAAAAGCCGTCTGTTATGTTGTATAAGCCGATTCGGCAATTGAAAAGTGCGGGGTGAGCGCAGATGAACTCGCAAAGTCGCGTCACCGTAGCCTCGTGATCACCATTTGAGGTGCATCATCCCGCCTTTTCAGCGTAATTTGGGCAATAAAATGCAACATTAACGCAGTGCATTATTGGTGGCATAATATTTCAAGGTTTTACGCTGCCTGCATATATAGTTGCGGAAACCTACATGACAAAGTGTAAGGTCTTGGTGGCTTGAAGTATGATTCTTCACCTGGACAGATTAATATCTTCTCCGTTTGCCAATTCTGCAAATTTTTTCCTCGACTTGATATATTCCAGCAGGAAACAACACATTTCAGGAGTTCCATGAAGCTCCCTGCTGTGTTAGTGCTGTTATCCGCAGCTTTGGCTCAGGCTTTACAATCACCATGGCTTACTCCACGCGGTAATGGGGATGCAGAGACGGACGCTATAGCGCTCGCCAAAGCGGGAGACGAAGAATTCTGGTCTAAGAACGCAAAGGCACAGGGGCGATATCTTTGTATGGTTTTTCCCAATTTCCGAGGCGAAGATGATGCGCCAGCCATTATGAATGCGCTTAGCAGGCAGTGTCGCAAGGACAGCCTTGTCGTTTTTCCTGGCCCGACTTACAATATTCAATCAAACATGACTACAACAGGCATGGAAAATGTTTCTGTTCACCAGTTTGGACGGTTTGTCTGGAGCACCAATATTGACTATTGGCTGTCTGTCTCCATGCCGGTTGGCTTCCAGAATCAGAGCACCGTGTGGTATTTTGGAGGAGACAGGATTACCTGGGATGGCCACGGAGTCGGTACCCTTGACGGCAATGGACAAGTCTGGTACGACTGGGCCAAGAGTCAAGGGAATCTTCCACACCGACCGATGATGATCAACTGGCGAAAGATGAGCAACTCTGTTGTCCGTGGTATGCGCTTTGTCCAGAGCCAAATGTGGACGATGGCTGTTACCTATTCGAAAAATATCGAGTTTACTGATATCTACGTCAACAACACATCTTCCAGCAAATGGAGTACGCTCAACACGGACGGAGTCGACACGATCTATTCAGACAACATCACTTTTCGCCGGTGGGATATAACCAGCGGTGACGATGCAATCGCCCTCAAGGGCAATTCGAGTAACATCTTTGTGTACGATACAGTGATTCACGGCGGTCAGGGCCTCGCCATCGGCTCCATGGGCCAGTACAAGGACAAGTTTGAGTACGTGTCCAACTTTTACGCGCGGAACCTTACCATGTACGACACCGCTCATGCCATTTACCTCAAGACCTGGGGCGGCGTGTCGCGCGGCTACCCGCCCAACGGCGGCGGTGGAGGTCTTGGTGATGCGTACAACATTACAATTGAGGATATCAAACTTGAGGGTTGTAGACAGCAGCCTCTTTTTGCCTGGCAGTGCGAAAATTATGAAGGCCACCTCGGTGAAGACTGCCAAACGTCCAAGTTCAAAATGCGCGACTTTACCGCCAAGGATGTTAGCGGGTGGACAAACCGAGATGTTGCACATGCTGGTTGGTTTCAGTGTAGTGTCAAGGCTGGCGGGTGTGACAACTTTACTGTCGAGAATTATCGTGTTAGTCGTGGTAAGGGCGGCAAGCCGCAGACTGCGTGGCACTGTGAGAATGTGCATGGCAGCCGTGGGTTTACTTGCACTAATTAGCGGGATAATTTTTGTTGCATGATTTGTTGGTAGCTGCTTACTACTATTCCTTTGCGTCAGATAGATTGAATAAACGAAACCTGCAGCAAAACGTCCATCTTGCGAGTGAACCTGTGTAACTGTTTCAGGAGTCTTGTCATGATTCACCGCGCCTCTGAATGGCTCCAATAGGGCCCGGTAGCCAATAGCTCCTGGTTTTATGTGCCGCGTATCAAACGCCGGATCTCATTGTCTGTGGCTTCCACACAAAGAATTTTGAGTGGCCATATTTAATGACTGCGATCCGCACTTGGTTGGGAGCAGCAGAATGGGAGACAAAGATACTAAATCACACTGACATACAAGATGGGACAAGAGCGTTGTATGATGTCAAAGGACAGCGCGGAAAAATCGGATAGTGCGAAACCATCTTCAAAGCCATCGTTCAGGGGAACCCACCCGTACACATCTCGGTATACATCATCTATTCCATTTATACCGTCCAGTCTGAGACAATCAATAAGCGCAGAAGAGCTAGGCAATAAGCCTCCTAGTTTTCAAGCGAAAGCCATGGATCCTGGCAAAGGCAAGGCTGAAGATTCTAGGGATACCAAGCAATACAACGACGAGGCACTTCAACGGCTTCTTCAAGAATATCTTGATTCGCGAAAGAATTATGAAAAGAAATCTACGGTGCCCAATATGGAGAAAGGATCATGACATTGGCGGGCAGGGATGGAGCAATGTTAGTTGGGTAGCAAGAAACTGCGTTGGGAATAGTTGACGGTCATCTTTATTACATAGCACGCACTTATTCAGCGACTCTTTCAGCACAAGCGTCACAGAATAGATGTATACCTTGTTCAAGTTTTCATGATGGATTACATTCATGTCCAATGGCATTAAAATCACATAAATCATCATGCCACTACTGGCATTGGTATTTTAGACATCCTGAATCCGCACTCAAGCAATTTCCTTTGACTTTCTCTCTTCAACATGCTGTCCAGCGCCATGTTGCTCTTGAGCAACTCTTTCCTTCTCGTCGTAAGCCATGTCCTGAGCGTCGGCATCCTTGTTTCCGTAAAGACCAATCCTGTACCAAGGCAGGTCGAACAGACGATCCATGCTCTCGAGCGAGCGACCACCAGTCTCGGGGACGAAGAAGAAAACCCAAGCGCCACCGAGTATTGTGACGGCAGCAAAGCACCAGAAAGTGCCCTGTGGAGAAATGCCGCCCTTGGAGACAGGCAGAAGCATGTTTGGTACGGCACGAGAGTTACCATACTGGTTCGCAAAGTGGAGAGTCATGGCCCACGATGTAGCAAGGGCACGGATTCGCAGAGGGAACAGCTCGGCAGTAAGAAGGTACTGCATCGAGTTCCAGCCCAGTGCCCAGCCGCAACCAGAGACGTAAATCATGGCAATGGCACCGAGACTAGCAGGCTTGTCCTTTGCAGGCAGGACGAAGTCGTCTACGACACCAAGCTCGGGAACGCTGGAAAGGAAAGAGGCAACATAGATCATGGAAATGGCCTGCAGTGTGATACCTGTGAGAAGAGCGCGCTTGCGGCCAATGACGTCGACGAGGAAGAGGGCGCAAGCCAAGGCGGAAACAAGCTTGACGCAGCCAAACACAAGAGTGACCAGGTGCGACTCGTTTTCACCGTCAATTCCAATGAGCTCGAAGAAGTCCTGAGCATATAGAGTAATGGATCCGGCGCCAGACCACTGTGACAGCAACTGGACCATGGTTGCCATATAGACTCGGTAGAGGTTGCTCTTGTCAAGGAACATTTCCTTGAGCTTGCCGAGCCAGCCGACGCCCTTGGTAGCCTCAAGCTCACGGTCTAGAGCGGCCTGAATGGCGGATACTTCGCCAACAATGTAGTCGCTGTCAACTGGCTGTCGGCGCAGGCGAGCCATGACCTCTGCGGCCTGGTCTGGGCGACCTTTTGTGACGAGGAATCGCGGCGACTCCCATTGGAAAAAGGTAAGGATAAAAATGACACCGGCAAACATGATGTGCAGGCTGGTAGGCACAATCCATTGGTTGTGGCTGTTGTCGCTAATGTTTACTGATGCGCCGAAATTGGTGCCATAGGCGAGGACAATGCCAATATAGACTGCACCAGTGAAGAAACATGTACAGAGACCACGGACAGCCGCAGGGGCTACCTCAGCAATATAAACAGGACTGTAAACGATGTTAGCATATTATAAAGTACTTCAATTACACCAGTACGTACCCGACGACGGGGGTCTGGCCGACACCGAGGCCGGCAATGAAGCGCCCGGCATAAATAGATCCAAGGTTGCCATTGACGCCACCAACCATGAAGATGATGATGCCGACAATCCACAGGGTGCAGAGAAAACGGGTCGCATTGATTCGGCCGATTCTGTCACATACGGAAAACGCACTGTCAAGCAAAAAGAAAGCGTTAGCGCACCAAGGACTCGAAGCACTTTCGGTGGTACCGAATTGTGGCGCCTGCTAGCACACGACTCGCCCATCCGGAGCAGGGATCACGGGCAACTGTGGAAGGCTTGCGCCCGCCGAGAGATGCCAAGTTGCGGGGAGGTTTGTTTTCCCCCCCAATTCCATGAAAGGTGCGCCCCTCGCCGAGCCGGCAAGGGAGAGCGAGCAGCCAAGAACATTGGCATCGTGGGTGGCTTGGCGGGTTTGCACTTACAGCAAGGCACCGCCAACGGAGCCGATCTGGACCATGGCAGAGACATTTCCCTTGATGTTTGCCTGTTCACCTTCCGAGAAGGATTTGTAGTCAATGGCTCTTTGGAAATCGGGTGAGTTGAAAGCGCCCGTAATGAGACCCTCGTCGATACCGCGCGCGGCGCCGAGAAGACCAAAGGAGACGACGGCAAACCAAAGGCGCCAGTTGAAGACACCTTCGGGCTCTCCCAAGGACTTTAGCCGGAAGATGTTGACGGGCTTCTTGACACCGCCAGCCATTTTGAACGGCTTGGGTTTGTGTGAAGCTGTTTTGGGTTTCGAGGGAAGTTGCTTATCGCGAGTCTCGGTTGCGGCTCAAGGATAAGACAGGCAAGAAGAGAACAAAAAGCGCAACAAATGAGAAAAGACAAGTCCGTATGAGGGGAACGTCTGACAAGAACCGAAGCCGGGGAACAAGAGCTTTAATATAGCTTGCACACGTTAGTCGGGGGCTCTCCAAACTACTCCGGCTTTTGAAATCTACCTGGTTGCACGGGGCCGCCGCCCGCCCCAGAAGCGGACTTCTCTCCAAAAGCCGTGTATTACGATGAATACCAGTATGGGAGCCTTGTTTCGTTTGGATGGAGTCCCCAGAGAAAAACCCTAGTCAGGATCCCTATTAGTTTGGAGAAACGCATGCATACTCTGGTCTTCCCCTCCCCCTCTTTTGCGTCCTGGTCAGCCAGTCTTGGGCAGGCAATAGGTTAAGCCGGATGGCAATATGCAACATGGCATGGTAGCCCTAGCCTAGTAAACCCACTCGGCAACAATGTGCCAGTAGCGCAAAGAGTGGATGCGGCTTCTATGTTTCGTGCGTCACAAAGCGTGAGAGTTAACCGGGCCAGTCTTGCTTTTCTTTGCCTAATGGGAATTGCTATGAATGATTTCCTCTGTTGCTTGCTATATTGACCAAGTACATGTGCTTGTATCCAAAGTCTTTGCATCGTAGAGGCTAGCCTGACACTGATTTGCTGGCAAAATGAAATGAGCCTAGCTTGTAAGCCACACCGAGCTAGCTCAGACATGACGTCTTGGGTGGCAGCCTGTCACTTGTAGCGCTATACAACATAGCTAGGACAGACATTTTGGGATAGACAGCCTATGGAATACATCTGTACGGCCAACGCTCACTGGTATTGCTAGCCTTGTCAGATGAGGCGAACAGGTGTCTTGACTTTGCCGTCTTTCTCATTCCTGACTCCCCCACGGTCTCAGCCATAGGGCCTTGGCCATCTCATGTTCGAGTTCCCCGAATTCCCCAACCCGGCCACTAAATGCCCCAAATATGTGGGGTGTCTGTGTGGAGGGACGACTCTGCCTACACGAGTCGCACGAGTAAGCAAATTGACACTACGGGTTCTCATGAAGCATGAACCTGGGAGTTGCTGTCGTAGTGGTAGGCTTTCCGGCAAAGATTTTCTTGGTTTTTCTCTTCCATTTGTTCTCGTTACAGAAACACAATTTCGTTTTTATCTATCATTCTTTCACGTTGATTTTTTAAACTCTCACTAGCTGGACGTCCTTTCCTTCTCTTGCAACAGCCCACCCACCCATATAATCCATTCCCCACGCTAATAGCCTGATTCCTAAACGATTCGGGCAAAGTCCGCCCCAACTCGCACGCTTACAGGTGACAAAGTACAAGGTAGCACGCAAGAGCAATTACCGACTTTGTGGCGTAACTTCTGTCACTATCTTTCGGTGAGGCGGCTATTGCTTCCACGATCATTTCAACGGCACAGCCGAAACGCCATTCCGGGAGATTCAGGAGACACGGACGGCGGCTTATGCACCGAAGGCTGTGCCCCAGGAGCCTCACGGCCATTGCTGCAGATCTGCATCTTTAACGGCCGCCTCGCTGTAAGATTCGCTCTTTACATACGCTCTTTGACGGGCGGTTTCGTCTTTAACCCCTTTGGCGTGCTGCATCCGTGAGTTCGCCATCTCGGCCTATGGAGCTCAGTGGTCTTATTGTACAGTCTGCTTTTGTATCCACCGGTTTCCCTGAAGACGAACCAATTTGCCGTGTTTTGTTATTACGAAGCAGGTGCTTGTACTGAATCTTTTTTGCGGAGTTTTTCCCCCCCCAAAAGTTGCGGGCCCTCCAGGCTCCTCGGCTGTTTCATCTCTTGTCTCTGCCCCAGACCATTTGCCAATACTACGTCTGGGCACTGGGTCCGTACCTGTAGGGCTTGTTCCAGAAGAAAGTCGCTCTATTTGCTTGTTCTGTCTATAGCTTCGTCGCCGTCGTTTGTCCGTACATCGAAGGTATCATCAACGCATTCAAGTGTAGTTGATGCTCGCTGTCTTCGCCTAGACTTCCAAGAACGCCATCCCGGCTCGGCCATCGACCGATCCAAGTACGCCCTGTGGCGTTCATCCATGGGGAGCACCTCGCATTGGTGGGGCGGCTCTATACTCTCGCTCCCGTTACACTCACCCACATCAAACAAGTCTCCCTTGGCAAGACAGGGAAACAGTGGTGTGAACGGGCGGAAGTTGTGCTCGGACATAAGCGTGACAGCCGTTCGGGGTTCAGACCATCGCAATAAGGCGCGATATTATGCTTATAATGCTTGGCGAAATACATCAATGCTGTTACACTCGTTTCTCAGCAAATTGGTATGCTATTGACCCCGGCCGACTAGCTGCGCCTTTATTGATCCTTCGGAAGACAGAACTGGATCCGTCCGCCGAAAGCCCACCTACAGTAGAGAGCCTTGTCGTTAGCCGCGAGATTAAGTCTTTCAGTGCGCTATCTAGCCTGTAGCTTAATTGCTGAGCCTACAAGGGGAGAGTCCACTGTGGCGCCTTAATGACTTGTTCGCGCGGAGGCGAGGCCGCTGACTGTTCGTACTATGTAATATGCGCTCATGAGAATTTGCCACCTCTCATCGGTCCTGGATACCGTATATAGAAAAGCAACACAAAAGAAGCAAGGATGGCGCAAAGATATCCGGCGAGTAAAAACTTTTATGTGACATATCGTTGAATATGAAGTGCTAGGCCATGCATGCCAGTCAAATAGTCAAACCTCTTCACATGTATGGAAGGGGAGGGCCAACACCGAAACCTATCCCGACAAAACTTCGGCCTGTTTTCAAGCACCTTGACAGAAAACTCCAGGAAGGAGACATTTCACTCTGCTTCCCCCGCATAGTGGGCCGGGGCGTTGAACGGCTTTTTGGTGTCGCATGGCCGGGGATGGTTCCATGTCTCAACATCACTGTTGCCCTTCGCCGTGCGAACCCCAACTGGCTCCGTCTCTGTTTTGCGCTATTCGAATCTAATCTTGCTGGAACGTGCTTAGCCCCTGGATAAGCTGGGTCAGACATTACGAGTCTTGATGACTGCCAAAGCTCAACTAGTCTTGTGTCTTCCAATTCCTAGGTCATTTCAATCTGGTGTCCAGTATTGTGCGAAAAGGCCTTGATTTATATATCTGTATTTGGTGCTCCTTTCTCATAGCCAGTAGCGACCCCATAAATTATACTCTTCTTTTGTTCCCCGGAATTTAAAGTCTATCTCTGTAACATCTTGGAACCCTTCTTTTGCTTGAGGCGCCTTGTAGCGAGATTGGAAGCCTGTAAATGCCATCTTTGGCAGACCTTCCCTATCCTCTGGATTCAACGACTTATTCATTGCCCGCGCCGCGTCATTATGCTCACACAAGTGAAGCGGCGTCGTAAACCATATACAGCGGATTGGCACATTATATTTGTTCGCAAGGTCTATCCAGACTTTTCGCGTATCTTGATCGGCATTGGTATTGTCTGTTTTCAATGGTTAGAGCTGAGACCGAACTCACACTGTTTGCGCCACTTACCGATAGCTATCGACCTGCCCTCTTCCAATGCCTGTTTGGAAAACTGCACGCACTTATCCCGAGTCTTGAGCGTATCTTGGTTCACTCTTTCATACCCCAGTGGTTGCAAGCATTTCCAGTAAAATGTACTCTTGCCTGAACCTGGTGGCCCACAACTAAGAACAATGTCCTGCTTGTTCTTCTTCTCGAAAACGTGCTCCATCGCTTCTTCCTCGAATGGAAATTTCTGTAGGTCAAATTCGCGCTCAAATTTGCGGGGCGACTCCCCAAGGAAGTATTCCTCGGGCGTTTTATAGTCGATCCCAACGTTGTGAGCAAAGTTTCTGTCCGAACAGCTAAAGTCCTTGGCAATGACCGATCCTGACGAGTACACAGCCGTGCGTCCACCAGCATCCCCAACAAAGAAGCTCTCTTCCAGATTGACTTCACTTGCGTCTAGTCCTTTATCTTGCAACAACTGATCCCACATGCCTGTTCGCGGCTTCCTGTATATATCCTTGCCCGTGGCTGCGTACAGGGTTACAGGCAGGTCAAGATGGTTTAGAACAGCGCTGCACTTTTGCTTGAACTCCGGCACTCGTTTCGTGGTTTTCGGCCCTCTATGGTTCGAGTCAAAGTGCAGAGTCATTCCGCCTTGGTTCGACAATATAACAATATGGTAACCTTGCTCGTTGTACAGTTCTTTCAGCTTCCCCGGTACGCTCTTATCCCACCAACGCCAGTCTGTTGCGGCAGACGCATGCTTTTTGCCAGATGATGTCGCAATCAATGTTGAGTCTAGATCAAAGGCTGCTATTTTCCGGCGTTTGGTGGGCTTATCGTCGCTCTCTTCCGGCTCGTATTTTCCTATTAGCAGTGTCGCAGATCGATCTGGGTCCGCGGTTTGTTCAGACCAGGTGGTTCGCTCTTTCGGCTTTTGTGAAGCTGGGGTGAAGAAGTTGGCAACGGCATTCTCTAAAAGGCCGGTTAGCAGCGTCAATGACCGGCCGATTTGGTTCGTTTCGTACTCGTTGTGCCGCTGGCTATTGAACGTTTCGTCGGTGGGGGAGAAATCGGCGCGTCCGCCTTTCTCTTCGTTTGAGGGTCTGTGGACATGTTGAGAGCTATACTATAGCGACGTGCAAACAGCCTCCATACGAAAGGAGTCGAATTGTGTCTCGTAAAGTACTTGAGCTGATGCATTGCACATCTGGAGCAACAAACGTGTGGGGTGTCGCGGCTGCGTCAAAAGTGAAGACGCGCGATCACGTGTTGGCATTCATATCCACAGCCGTCGTCTTAAGCTTCACGGTGAAGCAAAGGCATCTCACATATCAAGCTCATAGACCCAGTCGCCAGTCTGCAGAAATACTTACAAACCTGTCCTATACTTCTTCCACTGGCCTAATACAGAACCTGCCTATTGGGCCTTACTTGAGGCCGGTTGTCCTATCGAATTGGCTGCTGAAAGATCACGTTTACGGACTGCTTCAGTGACGCTCTTTGTCGCATCATGTACGAAATATTCATGACAGCGTTTGTTGAGGACGCCGATTTCAATGCAGCATGCTCGGTTCTGGGTGGTCTATGCTCTATGCAGCCTTGGGGAACGATAAATCGAGTACTCTACTTTCAGGGACCGTCACGACCGGTTGGTCTCTCAAATCAAGCCTCAATAGAGAAGCCAATACGCAAGAACGTAGCTCCGCTGTGGAAAGAGCTTCACCAAAGCTTAAGCCGTCAATCGTTTGTTCTCCAAGCACGATATGAGGTGCAGAAGGAGCGAGATCTCGGCCCGGCTGCTGCTCCTATGGAGCTGGATACAATGCCTGGCATACTTCGATACACAGATTTTCCTGACCCGCCGCATGGCAAACCTCTCCTGACACAAAGAAAAATGGTCGAGCTATGGGAACAGCGCGCTCTTCCATCAATACTTCGCGATAACCAGTACATGTATGACTTCTGGTCACCTGTGCTGAAGCGTTCAAGGCTGACAAGTAACCAGGTTCAAAGGCGAGACTGTTGACGAAATATATCGGTTCTTTCGTGACGACATTGAATTTTGCCTCACAAAGCAACACATTTTTAAGAATATTCAAGAACACACAACCATCGAGTCCCGCTCAGGAACAGAATTCGCACCTGCGCAACAACTACCAGCCTGGGAGTCGCTGACCCCAATGGACAAACAAAATCGCTGGATTTTGCAAGTCAAGACTCACGTGCTCCAAGATAACAAGCCAGATGAGATTCGAAAGGCGCAGGAACAGCTGCTTGCGATTCGGAATGAGCTCGATGGCGTCTTTGCGTTCAAAGTTATTGATAGAAAGGTTCACGATACGCGCGTCGCATTACCTCAACAGGGTGTGCAAGCACTTCCACAAAAGGTGACAATTGGAAAATAGGTTTTAAAAGAACTTTTTGGCCATTTAAAGGCGCTACAGCGGTGTATTTACTTGTTTAGGGCACGCAGAGAGACTTGTGAGTGAATAGATATTTTGGCACAAAAACAAAGCCCATCAAGGGGTATCTGAATTTATAAAATACAGGCGAAGGGAACCCGCAAACTATGCAAACACTAGGTATATTCACGCATAATCCAATCCATTATCATCCCCAGCATTGCAGCATCGCGGCAAGGTCTTTATGCTTGCTTGCTTGCTTAGATCTGGAGGACCTTCTCAATGTTGGAGACACCAAGAGCGCCCTCGAGAGAGGTGAGAGCGCCGCCGGTAGCACCAGTGAGGTAGTTGTCGACGGTCTCGATGGCGACGCCAGACTCGGCGAGGGAAAGGGCCTGGCCGACGGACTGGACGACGGAGGGAGGGAGGCCGGAGGCGACCATGCCCATGAGCTTGTCGGCCAGAGGGACGCCACCAAGGGCAGACTCGACCTATTCCGGATATTAGCTCGACTTGTTAAAGGGAATTCTTAATGTGACAAGACACTTACCTTTTGGACGACGCCGCCAAGGACACCATCGAGCTGCTGCTCGAGGCCGTCGACACCGACACCGTTCTCGACCTGGTTGGCAACGCCGCCAAGGTCACCGAGGAGAGCACGCTGCTTGACTGTTCTTCGAGTTAGCAAGTGAGTATGTTCTGGTTGAGTGGCGGTAGCTTACGAGGAGCAGCGGTAGCCGAGCCAGCGAGAGCAGCGACGAAGACGGAGGCAATGGAGAAACGCATCTTGATGGTATGTAGTTTTGTTTAAAGGAGTGTGGGTTCCTGAAAGGAGAGTAAAGAGTGAAAGTGGTAAGAGCACGAAAAGGGAATGAATGAATGGATGAGTGTTGTATGCCAGAGAAGAAAAAGCAGACAAGACTGTTGCGGTCCAAAGCTGCTCTTATACATGCCAACACACGCTACGTGATCACCTCCTTGGAGCTTGAACCGTGCTGCGTTGTATGCTAGTGTTACCAAATGACGTCTGGTAATTTGCGCATACCCGTCTCCAACAAGGACGAGATTAATTCAGGACGGGTCCTCTGTGCTCCATTCGATCAACGGTGGCAGATTGGTATTGGGAGCGGGTATCCAGAAGCGAAAAACAGGGGACCAGTATAAGTAAGTGCCCTTCTTCATACATCCACGCTCACAATTGACAATTGAATCTTCTTTAGATAGACGAGCTACATGACTAACAATGTTCTCTACTTGCACCAAGGCTTCTACAACATGTTTTACGTCAATCCATCTACATTACAATTGAGACATCTTCACCAGTTCTCTCGCCAAACAAGAAGGGTAGTTCTGCTTCAACGCCCATCAACGATCGCCAAACAGAAGGAAATGAAGTCCCCCGACGATCATGCCAACCCAGGCAACGGGCACCAACAATTCCGCCTTGCGAAACCCACCCACAACCATGAATCCGGTTTTCTGACAGGTGCAAGTTGGGGGAGCTTGGAGGAGTCCCAAAAAGCGGAACCGTCGATCTGACAGGGAACGAAATCCGGGGTCTGAGCGCTAAAGCCGCTCGGCACTTCCATAATTCAACAGGGGCGGCATCCTCCGCCGAGTGACAGAGACCTTTTTACTTGTACGTCGCACTTTTTCATTGTCTGTCCCCTGACAATCCGTCTCGTTTTGGTAAAAAGTGCGGAGAACGTTGCGTTTTGAATTGTCTCTGAATGTCGTCATTGGTGACCAGGGGCTGTCGAGTCTGACCGTCTGTTCGTGGCTTGTGATCCATGCTTGTTTAATTTCCCGAGTTTGGTGTTGAAGATGGGCGTTGGGCTGTTTGTTTCTACCAAGGCATTGTGCATTTTGGGCTGCAACAATGGGTAATGAAACGGGTTCGTCTTAGCTGAGTCGCTGGCGTGCATCACTTCCTATTGTGGTGGTTGGCGCTGTTGTCGCCCGATGGCGATATGCAGAGCTTTCATTTGCCTTATCAAAAAAGCTATCAGGGTAGAAATGTATTTAAAGTGTCATGAAATTGCACCCCCATTCTTTTAATGTCTTTGGATTGCGTGATTGTTGTTGATTTGCCAGTTTTCGTCTTTACATGAGACGTCTTTTCACTACGTCAGCAAGTACACTGAAAGCTTGCTGGAGAGATGGCAACAAGCTATAAAGCCTCAAGTCTTGAAAACACTCGGCAAAAGGCCTCTATGCTTCTGCATACCCAATAATATAACGTATAAACTAGTACTGTTTACCTTGAAGCTTCTGCCCCTATTTCCCGTGTGTAATTGTACTCTTTACAACGTCAATATTCATTTTGTCGATTCAGGGTAGTTGTCTGGCCTCATTTAGAACGGCTCTAGGGTGTGTGCAAAGGCAAAAAAGACATTAATAAATAAACTTCTCAATTCGGAATAAACTCCCCTTTCAAAATACCCCCAAAGAGCAGAGCGCATTGCTCTCGCATCTCGTTTACGCGATGAAGCTTTCTACTGAGACGGTAAGTGGTAATAGTGAATTGACAACGTTAAAAAGTGCTGCCCTGTCAAACATACCATTTAGTCACCAGCATAGCACATCACAGAAGGTACTTGACAAACTAATACCTTAGAAAACACACCATTGACGGCTTCGCACGTGGCAAAGAATTAGCTTTCCTTCCTCGGCGCCACGCAGCAGCGCCACCTTCTAACCAATACAATTGATAGACCCGAGCTCCACGAAAGGCAAAACAACGTAAAGATGGTGCCGGATCTGCCCAGTTACATCATGGTCACGATGCAAGTCACGATACAAGGTATGAAAAATAACGCTGCATTCAAAACTAAATTCTCACATATTTATAGTTATAGTTCCCATGTATAGATATTATCCCAGACGCCGAAAACAAACTTAAACTCATCACCATGGAAACATAAAACACTGCACATTCAGCCGACCCATCTGCGAGCGCTACGGAACATGCGCATCCAGGGTCCATACTCGCCCCAGCTGTCCGACGCACCATCGGGAATGTAGCTGCCCACATTAGCCATGACAGTACGCTCGGGGTGAGGCATCATGGCGACGAAACGGCCGTCTTGGGTCGCAACAGCGGCAATGCCAGCGGGACTGCCGTTGGGGTTGTAGGGATACTTCTCCGTGACCTGGAGGCGGTTGTCAACGTAGCGCATGGGGATCATGCCAGACTCGGCGAGAACCTGCATCGAGTTGGGCGAGCTAAAGAGAGCACGCCCCTCACCATGGGCGACGGCAATAGGCATCGCCGAGCGATTCATGCCGTGGAAGAACACGGAAGGCTTGCTCTCGTCCACTTCGACCCTGACCATGTTGACGCGACCTTCAAACTGGTGCGAAGCATTGTCCACAAAGTTGGGCCAGTGCTCAGCTCCAGGGATGAGAGCTTTGAGGCGAGTAAACATCTGGCAACCATTGCAGACACCCAGACCAAAGGTATCGGGCCGGGAGAAGAAATCTTCAAACTCGCGACGGGCCTTGTCATGCATCAGAATGGACTGAGCCCAGCCCTGGCCGGCGCCAAGCACATCACCATAGGAGAAGCCACCAGGCGCCGCGATACCGGTAAAGTCGACGAGAGAGCGGCCGTTCAAAATGTCAGTCATGTGCACGTCAACAGCTTCAAAGCCGGCAGCGCGGAATGCATAAGCCAGTTCAGCATAGCCATTGATGCCTTGTTCACGGATGATGGCAACGCGAGGAGGCTTGGTGAACATGCCAGTGATTGAGCTGCTAAGCGGCATGATGGTATCCGATGGAGAAAAGCCAAGCCTGTACGACATACCAGGGTCTTCATTGTCGGCAATAATCGAAAACTCGGAGTCGGCACCGACCGGGTTATCACGCAGACGCTGCATCTCAAACGACGTCTTGCTCCACCACTGCTGCATCTCAGTACGCTCAAGAGTAGCAAACACTGAGCCTCCGTGGCGGATAGTAAGGCTCTGTTTTGACTTGGGCGTAACAACACCGAATTTGCGGATCAAGCCAGCAGGCGGGCCACAAGTGGCAAAGCATCTCTTAAAGTTCATTTCATCAGAGGCACGGACCTGGAAGACGGCACCAAGCTCTTCGTTGAACAGTGCCTCCAACATGTCCAGGTTGTTGCCAGTCTTGGAGATGCCATCCATCATCATGTCAACGCCGCATCGACCGGCAAACATCATTTCAGAAACGGTCGTAAGGAGACCACCGTCAGAACGGTCGTGGTAAGATAGGACGACGCCGCTCTTGTGGAGTTGATCAAGAGCATCGTAAAAGTCGGTCATCAAGTCGAAATCCTTCATGTCGGGTGCCTCATCGCCAACGGCACCGAGGGACTGAGCAAGAGCAGAGCCACCCATAGCCTTGCGACCATTTGCAAGGTCAACAAACATGAGAATAGTTTCACCAACTTCCTCCACACGTCGCAGCTGTGGTGTCCATGTGCGTCGGACGTCCTCGACGACTGTAAAGGCCGAAATGGCAACAGACACGGGAGCAGTGACGCTCTTTGCCTCGCCATTTTCCCTCCAGACAGACTTCATAGAAGTCGAGTCCTTGCCAACAGGAATGCTCACATTGAGAGCCGAGCAAATCTCCATGGCGCCCTGGACAGCCTCGTAGAGAGCGGCGCCTTCACCGGGGTGATTCACAGCAGCCATCCAATTGGCAGACAATTTGACGCGGCGCATATCGCCCAAGACGTCCGAAGCGCCAAGGTTCATCAAAGCTTCCGCAACAGCCATTCTGGCAGACGCAGCCGGGTTGATCAGCGCAACCGTGGGCTTCTCACCCATAGCCATGGCTTCGCCAGTTCTCTGCTTACCGCTGAGGTAGAAAGACGTAGCGGTAACGGCAACATCTGAAACTGGCACCTGCCAAGGGCCAACCATTTGATCTCTGACGCTCAGACCGCCAATAGTTCGGTCGCCAATGGTAATGAGAAAAGATTTGGAACCGACAGAGGGCATCAAAAAGACGCGCTCAACAGCACGGCTGAACAGCTCTTGGGAGCTCAGACCCTCGCCATAAGCCTTCTCCAAGCTAGCAAGGGCGTTGAATGGAAGAAGCTTGGGCTTAACAGTGGTGACGTTACGCCTCAGCTGGCGCTTGGGAGGGAACAAAGCATCCATGGGGAGGTCGATAGGTCGGGGGTATTCCTTGGACTCACGGTCCGAGAGAATAAGGGAACTCTTGCCGTTGGTGTCCTTGGAAATGACAGTGCCGACATCAGAGAAACCGCAGCGTTCTCGGCGGCAGATGGTGGTGAATTGGTTCATGCCGTCGGCATTGATGAGAAGAACGTAGCGCTCCTGCGCTTCATTGCACCAAATCTGGAGCGGGCTCATGCTTCGGTCGGCACTCTCAACCTGGCGGAGCTCAAATTTGCCTCCGAACCCAGCATCCTGAACCAGCTCGGGAAGAGCGTTGGAGAGACCTCCAGCACCAACATCGTGGATCATGGCAATGGGGGTCTCATCCCCGAGGGAAATACAAGTGTTGATAACCATTTGGGCGCGGCGCTCCTGTTCGGGGTTGCCACGCTGAACACTGTCAAAGTCAAGATCGGCATTGCTCTCGCCAGACGCATTGCTAGAGGCAGCACCACCACCAAGGCCAATAAGCATGGCAGGGCCACCAAGAACAATAACGTGAGCGCCTTCGCGGACAAAACGCTCCTCCTTGAGAGCATGCTGGGGACGGACAGTTCCAAGACCACCAGCAATCATGATGGGCTTGTGGTATCCGCGCCAGTCGGCAACTTCCTTGGGGTCGGCATTGGCAGTAGCTTCGGCAGGGGTGAGAAGGGTGCGGAAGACACCTCCGAGACAGGGACGGCCAAACTCGTTATTGAAGCGGGCACTGCCAATTGGCGCCTCCAGCATGATATCGAGGCTGCTGGCGAAGTGGGCAGGGCGGCCAACATCAACCTCCCAAGGAGCGCGCTTCTCAGGGATCAAAAGATCCGAGACCCAGAAACCAGCAAGGCCAGCCTTTGTGGTGGAGCCTCTGCCGACCGCGGCCTCATCACGGATCTCACCACCAGAGCCGGTAGCAGCACCAGGGAACGGAGAAATGGCAGTAGGGTGGTTGTGAGTCTCAACCTTGGCAAGGATATGCACAACCTCGGGTGTGAGCTTCCAACTGCCGGTGTTGTAATCGGGAGCCCAGTAGTTGGCAGCTTCACCCTTCAGAACGGCAGCATTGTCGCTGTAGGCTGAAACGGTAAAATCAGGCGTCTTCTTGTGGGTTTCTTTAATCATCTGGAACAGGCTCTTGTCTTTTTCGGCACCGTCGATCGTCCAGGAAGAGTTGAAAACTTTGTGTCGGCAGTGTCTAGACGAGTGTTAGCAAGAGCAACATGTTATAGCTATTCATGATAGAAACGTACTCGGAGTTGACTTGAGCAAACATGAACAGTTCAACATCGTGAGGAGAGCGGCCAAGCTTTTTAAAGACACCAACGAGATATTCCATCTCCGACTGGTCAAGGCTTAGACCCTTTTCCTTGTTATAATCACCAAGGACAGCCAGAGGATCCTTGCCATTGGCAAAAATATCAACGACCTCGAGGGGAGAAGGCGTGCCTTCAGCAAACATGTCATCGGCCGAAGGGCGCTCGAAGCCAAAGATTTCCGTCATGCGGTCGTGGAGGATATCGCGAAAGGCAGCAGTCTGCTTCTCGGAGCAGGGCTTTTCAAAGGCAATAGAAAGTCGCTTGCCACGCTCGATACGATTGACACTGTCCCGCATGCCACAGACGTGGGCGATACTCGTAGCCTTGGAGCTCCATGGCGAGATGTAACGGGGGGTGATGAAGACGGTGAGAACGTTGGGATCTTCTTCACTGAGCGGCACCTGGCGCTTTCCAAAGTCTTGCAAGAGTTCATTGACGCGGTTGGTGACGGCTTCTGTCTCGGTCTTGAGGTCGCAGTAGTAGACCCAGTCGCCCTGGATCTGCTTCACGGTGACATCTGCAAGCTTGCTGATGCGGTCTCGCAGTGTCTGCTCGTCCGAAGACGTCAAGCAGGAGCTGCCAAACAAAACGTACGGCATGACTGGCGGCGGGAGGCTGGCTGGCTGGCTGCGGCTAGCTGCTTTGCTAGGGCACCTAGAGCATCACCTGGAGCAACAGGTGATTCAGTTGGAGGAGCTGCGGCAAAAAGGACGGGCAAGAAAAGCCTCGCGGACAGCGGTGATGCAGGTCGCTTCGTCTGGCGAGGTTCATGGGAACCCTTTGCTGCCCCGCGATAATAAAAGCGCAGCACCAGCCGGTGAGTAAACTTTTTGGTGGGGTAGGGGGGTCAAGTTTGCAGTTTTTGCTGGAGCGTTGGGCCAATTACACGACTCGGTTGCGCTGGGTGGAGCTCAGCTCTGGTACACCAAGCACCCGTAAGCCAGGCACGCATCTTTGGATGGTATAATATCCAAACCTGCAGTTTGGATGATGAATTCCAATTCTGCATCGCAGCCGTGCTTGATTTCTTGAGAAACGGCCGTGATTACTTGTCTCTATAGTAGAGAGGCTTTTCTGCTTCGTCTCTCCGTTGTTGCTTGGTCTCTGTTCAGTTGACGCTACACTTCTGACCATCGCTGGCTGGGCACACGTCACGGTGAGGTAAAACCCAAGCTGAATTTTACTGTTTTGTATTCGTTCTTCACTCATCCGCTAATATAGGCTAAGCTGCGTCCGTTCTCCTCTCGAACATGAACTATGCCAACGGCGCATTCGTCATCACGTTATCCGTAATGGGCCAGATGACTCACTTCCTGTTCCATTGACCCAATCCAGTTGCCCAAATGTAGTCCAATGTCTTCATCTCCATCTAATAATAAAACTGTTCCTGGCTCTTCGATTGAGCACTTCATATCTGTTCCTTGCCTTGTTCATCTAACAAACGCCAATTCCATATGTACAATGTCTATTTCGCATAAAAACAAATGATAAGTGGTACTTTTCTCAGCCCAAATCCAAAACCCCAATGTATCTGCAAGGATACAAAGGCTATTTTGCGAGCTGATCTTCAAGGAGTGACTGCAGTCGGGGTATCTCGTAATGTTGCTCCTGCGCAACTGTAGGCAAAAGCAAACGGTAAATAAGAATAAAATGGTAAGGATCGTAATGGCTGAACTTTTGATCGTCAAACGTATTGTGCAAAGCGTAAAAGTGTGAATAATTAGAAACACATCGCTCGCTGTCCTATGCACTTAAATAAAAGAAAACACAAGAAGAGGGCCAAAAAGGGAAAGGCCATCATCGAATTCATCGACGGCGTACCCTTCCAGTAAGGTTCTTCCAGAACCTAGATCGGGGCTCTTCAGAATATGCTCCGGCCATTGTGGCATCGCGATGCATTGGTCCAACAATGTCCTCGTCGCCGCGGCCAGGAAATTTGCCTTGCGCAGCATCAATGGCTTCAATGGTCTGCGGAACGGCACCAGGAATGTGGTCTTCCAGTCGCTTCCATTCCATGCCAGTGAAACCGTCGCCATTCGGAGAGGTATTCACTGATCCTGGGTGTGCACTCACGGAGCGGCCTCGGTGGCGGCCTCTGCTGCGGCTGCGGGAGACATCCTTGGATGGCGGGACCGAAGGGTGTTGGGTTTGTCGGATAACATCATGGTAAATCGTCTTCCATCGCTTCTCCGTCTCAGCCCATTTGGCTTCTGTCAGCCCGTAGATCTTGCTCGTCTGTCCATAATTCTCGCCGGTTCGAACAAGGTGCTTGGTGTAGTTGAGACGCGCAGTGTCCCAGTCGCTCTGGAACTTGGCAACAGTCTCTGGGTTAACGGTCTGCAACTCGTAGGGGACCGGCGTAATGGTAAAGTTGGCATGTCCAAGGCGATCCGACCACTCATCGTGTTCCTGCAGGATCGACGGTAGAGACACCTGAGTGGGTAGTTCAGTGCTGCTCGACACATTGCGCAGCGACTGCGTCGACGGCCGAGAGCTGAGGGGTGGCCGTGCGAACATGGCGGGCGTCAAGGTCGGAGATTGGACGGCTGAAGGGGCAGCGGACGGGAAAGACGGTGCGGATTCGATTGTAGGGGACTGCAAAGGTGACTCCTGTGGTGGAGTACCGACAGGAGCAGCCATCATAGGCGGCAAAAGTGGCGTGGCGGTCATTGCCCGATCACGAACAATGCCGGCCTTGTCCTCATCCGTCAGCTCGTTCGGCGCTTGAACGTTGACGCTCTCAGAGCTTCCAAATTGTGGCAGCGCTGGTGTCGGTGGTATTGAGGGATCGTTCAAGTGCGAGTGGTCGGCATTATGGCGGGCTGCGCCCGAAACGGACGACGATCGACTTGAAGGAGCACGAGACAAGACGTTGTCCAAGCTATAATCGATTGTGCCGGCGCTGGTCATGCGAGACTTGCGCCCAGATCGCCACCTACTGATGGTCGGGAATCGAGATTCGAGGCGAGCAGTTAGGCCGGATAAAGGCGAGTCAACGCCGGAACGCTTCTTCTTGCTGCCAACACGGGACTCGCTCTGAAAGTCGCAATCGCTCAGAAATCCGATGTCGTAGTCAATGTCAAAGTCGCTAACAACAGCGCCAGGGAAGACATCGTCGGAGCTATTGCGGTGGTCACAGGAGTGGTCACCTAGGGTGAAAAATGGTATTAGTAAAGTGTGACGCAGGCATTGGAAGGACTCTGGGGACTTACAGAGACAGCTGTAGAGACCGAAGCTGTCTTGGTCAATGTCATCGTCCTCGTCCTCGTCGTAGTCGGCCTCAACGTTTGCGCTTTCGCGCTCCATAGGCTCCTCCTTGACATCAGGCAACTGTCGCACGCTGGCAGCCTTTGCCAGAGGTCCGGAGCCTATCGATGGCGAGGAGGGGCCATCTTGTGGCAGAGCAGGCAGCGGCGGCAGGTCGAGGGAAGAAGAGGAACTTGACATTCGAGCATGTCCTCTGGTGGAAAAGGTCGGGGTAAGAGGCGAGGTAATGTCGGACGACGAGGAGTTTGTAGTCGTGAGAGCGTATGGCCATGCGGCGTATTCTGGGCTCGACAATTGGGTGCTCGTCGCATCTTGCTTATCGGAGCGGCCCTCGACAAGCTGCGGGAGCAGAAGCGGTTTCAGTTTAGGCGACATGCCTCCGAGCATAGAAGCTGCGGACAGCACAGCCTGTGACAACTTGAAATCGTCGCGTCGTGGTGAATCGGCGTGGGGAGAGTTTGAGCACGAGAGATGATGGAAGGAAAAGAAAAGGGTTTGCGGCCCGGGTCTGGAGAAAGTAGGCTCAGTGCCACGGAAAGCTGGAGAAGCAACACAGCGAGGCGGGACGGCGACGCGGGTAGGGCCCACCACAACGTGCGAGGACAAAGCCAAGTGGGGGTGCCTGAGTCTTGTTTTTGCGCCTAGCCGGCCAGGCGGGTCGGAGAGGAAAGAAAAAAAGAGGGCAGGGCAGTCGACAGTCTGTACAAGGATGTCAGAGTGGAGGGCCGGGCCAATGTGCCCATGTACCCGATGCTTGGGTGGCTGAATGTACACAAGTACCTATGTACCCAAGTACCTTTTGTCCAAAAAAAAAAATAAGCCGGCCCCCGTCGTACTATCGGCGAGTAAGCCTACGCTACCTGGTAGGCTAGCGTATGTACCTTTTTTAGCAGCCAACCAGCCTTTGGCAAATAGCCCGCCGCTACCTACCTACTAGGTCAAGTAGTATTAGGGGTAGAGGCCGGCGTTGCAAGGCAGAGACTGAAAAAAGCTCTCAGGTTGGTGGGCAGCGTCAGCGGCACAGAAAGAGAGGCTTGTTGTGAGGTCGTTGTGGAAGCCTTGCTGTGATGTGGCGCTTGGCTGGTAGGTACCTTGGCTTATGGCGAAAAATGCTTTGTAATCGCACAAAGGTACCTTCAATTTGCTCGAGTAGGTGCCTGTGAGCGAGGTACAGCCGCTGTGCGCACTAACAAGCAAAGACCAGACTGCGGTGATGTTGGGCAGTCTCAAAGGAACAACAATGTAAAACTTGAAGTCAAAAAAAAAAGAGTCAGATCCAAAGAGACGGTTTGGTCTTCGTCTTTGCGGACTGATGACAAACTCTAGATTAGAGCAGGCAACAAGCTTTATAGCCGAATCCAATGTTGTTTTCTGTAGCATGTGCTATCCCGGCTGAAGTCTGGCTGCCTCAGCGTCTTGTTTTCCCTCACACTACCTACTCGTAGTAACCGAGAATGCCGTCTCGCTTCTCACCGTTTTCTGCCTTATGCTGCACATGCCTACCACGTATCTTCCATGGGTGTGTACGACTACTGTACTCGTACGTGCATCAGAAGAAAGAAAGAAAAAAAAGCACGCAGGTAAAGTACACGCGCAAAGACTTGCTGTAGACATCGCAGTGTACTAGGTTGCACCTGAGGCAGCATGGTGCGTGCCGTGTTTCGAAACGCTGCCCTGGCCTTGTCGGCGTCCGAGCATGTGGGTCGACCACTTGAAGGTCTTCATCAACCACCAGCTGCTTGCTGCAGGCCTCTCTCTGTTGTTTGAGTTTATTACCAATAGCGTCGCTCAGAATATGGAACAAAAGATTGCGGTTTTCAGCCAGTAGGCTGTTGAGCTTTCCTGCATGACCCTTGTCTGCGAGTACGAGTACAGCTCGGGGGAACAAAGAATGAGGGTTGCATAGTGGTTACGTTATGCATGCATAAAGGCGTGGTACGACCAACCAAGTTCCCTGTAAATGCTCGCAATACAGTACGTGGCATACCTCGTAGGTGCCTACTCTACGGACGTAGGTACCTGTCAGACACATATGTACCTACATGCATGGTCGAACGCCATACCAACACAGGCCTTACGTAGTATCCAGCATCAAAGGACTTGTGCCTCTTACCGCAAGATGGCTGACCGGAAATGCGCTCGCTCCTTTGAGCTTCAACGACAGTCGGGATAACGCCGTTTGCTTCCGGTTGGCCTCCTTCGTTTTGCCAGCTGCCCACCACCTGCTGCCAGCTGCACCGCTATACTTCGCAGTAGCGTGGCTGTCCCACATCAGAATGCGGTAATAGGCCCAGCACCGTTGTCGCCCTTTCAGGATAATGGCGGCCCAAAAACGAAACGAAGGGTGCAAGGTCCCAATTGCAATACCCAAGCGCATGTCTCGACGGACGAATCATGCAATTCCGATTCGCCAGTCTTCCCACCTCCGCTCCAATGGGCCGTTGCTTTTGAATGACTATTACCTACCAGCCCAACGAGGCCGCTGCTGTCATCGGCTAGCCACGTGAGGGCTGCAGGTGTGCCGTTTGAGCTCTGACGTGGTGGGTGGTGGCCAGAGACAACGCGAGCAAACGCTGACGTGTGAACCTGTGGCTCTACCCTCGCTGTCGCTGATGCTAACACGAAAGCTCTACAGAATGCGTTGGCGGTAACAAGCTTTACCGACCTTTGCACGATTCAGTTTCTATTGTGCATACGACCTATACAAAACTATACAAAACGCAATAAGCGGTGACGCCCACCATGCCTTCGCATCTTGACTGGGGAGACACGGCGCGATGAGCTGGCGAGTCTTGACCGGATCCACGTTTTCGTTCTTCATCGTCGCTCAACAAATTTGCACAAATATTGTACTGCGGGCACGAGTACAAGTTCAGTGTCTATTCGGTGCTATGGCTGCGGCCGGAGCGTAAATCTTCACCGAGACGTTCTTCGGGCTTCCCTTGAGGGTTACCTTGCACGCAACAAAAGCCGGTTGCTTATCACCACTATCACCATAATGCATATTCAGCCGCTACCGTTAGTAATATTGCGTGTTCTGTCCCGTAGCCTGGCAGTAACAATGACCAGGTTTTACATATACTAATACGGAATAATTCATAAAGCCTCTTACAGGTACTCCGTACTCGTCCTAATATTGGGGCACAATCGGCGAACGAGCGGCAGAAACCGTGGACAAGCTTTTGACCCGCTGTATCACGCAGGACGACAGTAAGGTACAAGGATAGTGACGACACCACTTACTGCGAGTAACATGGTATATCATGCCACATCCCTGCAAAGTCCCTCAATATCCGCAGGACGCACCATCGGTCCTTCACATGGAAACCTTCAGAAGACTCCCCCCGCTATTCTTGGACGGTCCTTTCGGATACAGCTTTGCAGACTTCCGCCGCGTCCGGGCATCAAAGGATGCCCTGGCTCTCTCAGTTTCAGGCCATGCCTATCCAATTAAGCACCGACGCCACAACCATGAGCTAGGTAACCATTGGTAAGCAAATGCGGTCTAAGCGTTGTCGAAAATCAATGCTGCTGTCGAGACAAAAATAAATAATAATAATAATAATAATAATGAGCTAACAAGCTAGGGGGGATACGCCAGCTTACGATACAATGGCAGGTGTGGCAGTCAGTTGCCTCTTCAGGTATCCTGCTCGGGTCTTTGGTGGGCCATCGAACGAACGCCTGCCAAACGCTTCCCTCCATTAGAGCCTGTGGGGAGCATTCTCGCCGTATCTTGGCGCGATTCCATTTCGATACCTCTCCAAAAAGTAGAAAAAAAAGGCAGTCAGATAAAGGCTCTTTGTGTTTATAATTTATTTAAAGAAAGCAAAAAAAAAGTCTCATTTTGCCAACAACACTGTTGGCACTCCGTCCATACGAGCGTATAGGACCATTCAACGGGATGTGGTCAGACCCGCGGAGGTGGCAGAGTTCAAGCGAGCGTTGGCCTAATCTGGACTCCCCACGATTTAGCCTTGTCTGCCATAGAACGCACAACGAACCATTGCAATTGGAAGCCATGAGCTGTTACATTTGGAGGTTCAAAGGCGCTATGCTATCACCGAAGCCAGGATTCAGCTCGCTCAGCTCTCGCGCAGACTTGCCTTTCTACGATGGGCTCTACGGCAATGAATTTGATATTTGCCAAAGTCTTCGTCCTTACTACTGACCAGCTTCTCAGTACCACAGCTTGCGGAATTGGTCGTGAGGTCGTACTACGATACATGGCGTGCCTGTAATGCGATTGCCACGCAGGCCAATAGGCTACAGGATCACCTTAACAGCTCAAGTGCACATTCACTCGTCAGCACACCCCTTAATAGACTTTCTATAGGCCAGGAATGCGATTGGTTTGGCGTAGGCATGTTCTCAAAGGTACAATACGAGCGCCATGCATGCTATATTTGCCTGTTATCTTAAGGAGAGGACTCGCAATGTAGGTTTCATTCGTAAGCGTTACGAGCCAAGGTTACATTCGGATATCAACCTCGCTGGTTCCATTTTACGGGCCGGCGACTTTACCAATTGGAGTTCTGGAATACGTAGTGTACACAGCTAAAAATGGTCACAGTAGTCACTAGCATGAGTACATGACCCATTGTACCGTCAAGTACTTTCACAAGACTGCAGCGCTAGACGGATCGAGACCGGCGCCAACGGTGGTGCAGAGAGCAGAGAAGCAGACGAGTGCCCGCCCTACCTGACCGAGCGACATCGTCAGTCCCGAACCAAGGCCAAGGTGGTAAAGAATCTCCATTAATGACGTCCATGAGCTGGGTGAAGAGTTTTCGCGTTCGCGTTGCAGGGTGTCGATCGTGGGCAGCGTGCTCGTGTGACAGACAAGCCGTCCGACAATCGGCTTGCGGAGTGACAAAAGTTCGTTGCCCTCCATCGAAGGAGCTATAGTGACTCGTACATGATGCTTTCACCACGGGTCTAAAGTGTATTGCTGGACACTCTTGTTGGTGCCAACTCCTAATAACGCAGAGCAGGCTGCAATAGCACCTTGTGCGAGGTACTTTTACGCCGCAGCTCCGCACAGTGGTAACCTGTTCGGCTTCACGGAAACGCTAGAAGGCATCCACGAAATACTTATTACTGGGGCTTTTTACAAATTGGACTGGATGTTGGACGCCACGACAGCCGAAGGCAGGCAGCTTTCAAGCTGCAAGTTAGCTCTGCACTCTTTGTACCTCGCCGCTGCACATTGAGCTCGCTCGCCAAGCTCACGAGCTGCCTACTCGTAGTTTCCTTATCAGGACAATGCATTCTTCACATGCTGTCGCGATGAATTCAATGAATGAGCCGTGGCTAAAGAGAAAGAGACGAAAAAGCCGCAAATGCATCGAGGCTGTCCAATGGCGGCATTCGGTGCTCGCGTCTTCACGGGCCAATGGGTTGCCATTGTGTAATGCAAGGTTTGTTTATCAACGCGGTCTTTGGACGACATCCGTAAACGTTACAGGTACCCGAGCAAGCCAGCCCAGAAGCTTTTTTCTTCCCTTCAGGTACTGCAAGCCACTAACCTGAAGCCCACCGGAGAAGCAGGACGGGTGGTGGTGGCTGAGGGCTCGCCATGTGCAGTCTGGTTCGCTGGATTTGTGGTGCCTTGCAGTTGGCGGCACAGGTGGAGGGCCGCCCAGGCCTGCTATTTGTCGAGGTGAGGTCGAGGGCTGCGCGATGAATCGATAATGTCAACAGCTTATTCCCACGGTTCAGTAGCTTGTCTGCTGCGGCCTGTGGGCGGGAGCGGCACGCTGACGGCACGAACACGAACAAAGGGTGCCATTGGCGATCACTGTTCAGCAACTACGTCAGGATGGTGTTACCACATTGCTGTTAATAAGTGATGCAGCAAAAAGAGCTTTCTCCGGGAGAAGGAGTCCGCAAAGTGATTGGCTCTTAGAGTCCATGGCCGCCTGCAATATTCTCAACAATTTTATACCGAGTGCGAGATGCAGCTTCCCGTGAAAGGTACGATATCCACCAAAGAACTGCCGATGAGCAAACAGACGACAACGATTAGAAAACGAATGGCCGAAGCAAAGAGGCAAGCAATGGGTTGGTCCCTCAGTCATCCACTTGCTCTCTACGGAGTACTAGGCATCTTGTCCAATAACAGTGCTGACGACCCGATGGAGAAGCCCTCTTCTCTGCCCGACGAACCGGCTCACATGTCGGCACCAGAAATGTCACTCCCAGTTTGGATTCTGCCAATTGCTGACAGCCAGTCGCAGCCGGCGGTTAGGTGGTTCTCCCAAGGCCGCTGAAGAGTTTTGCAGACCTTCTAGACCGGTCGGTGACCCCACCAGGTCCAACAATTGGTGGATAGTCTGGTACCAGCATCGAACGGTGGGCACACACAAGCTGCCAAACTGAGAGCAAAGATACCCGGCACCAATCCAGCACATGTACCGCCGAAAGTACTCTTTTCTTACGGGCTGGCGTTGGCTCGCTCCGGCGCTCTGCCTCAGTTGGGCAGGCAGGCCCTCCTCGCTGTGGGCTGGTGGGAGGGCGGGTTAGCTCTGAATCGGGGCGCTGTTGTGACGCGACTGAGAGTGTGGATGTCTCGTAGACAGTGAGGCCACCTTAAACCACAATAGCGTTAGCCAACAGGCAAGCACCTAACAAGTCGAGACTATTTTTTTTTTTCCAAAGGGCACCCACTCCATTTCTTGCCGCCTGCCTAATTGGGCTGCTTTCCTACTGTTAGTGAGAAGACTGTCGCCGCAGTGGAAGAGCTGATAAGTGCCGTTGGAAACGAGTACTGTAAGCACTGCTTGTGGTGGTGGGTGGTGTACTGTTGCCAATGAGTTACGCTTCGATGACTACGAGGCTGCTGTGAAACCACCAATTGTCGCTATGCGCGCAAGACTGAAAATTTCGCAAACTGGGAAAGCAAGCACCGCTCGGCAGATGAGAAATTCGCCAATACCCCGATTACGTATGGCTTTTTGCTGCAGCTTCCCGAGGCTGAATGCCCAACGCCGACGGCCGGCTTTCGGAAGATGGCGTCCCTGTTCCGCATTCGACAGGACCATTTCAACCCAAAAGTCTGCGCTGTGACGCGCTGTGACGGGCCCCTTGTCCGTATCTACTAGCAAAGGGTGACAAAAATAACAAACGGGTAATTAAGCATCCGCTTTGTTACACCAAAAAAGTGCCCATGTCTTTGCAGGTGGTCAACCTTTGTGAACACTTTCTGTGATTGTTGGCATGTCACGTCTGTAACTGAGCCCAATGCGAGCTCTTGTTAGGTTCCGACCTGCTGTGGGGCTTGCTAATTGGTACGCAGACGTGTCTCAATTCCTTAATACTTGTTCAAAAGGCTGCGTTTTTGTTCGGAAACAGTGACTTGTTTTGGTGTAACTAACCGACGTGCATCTAAGCTTTTTGTAATTGGTGGTAGTGTCTCAACGTCCCTTCGCTTGCCGATGCAGCGTATCGTGTGACTCGTCTGTATTTTCACACTGCAGGTACGATATGGCTTTAACACGTGTACAGTTGCTAGGCTTTTGTTTGTCTGAGACGAGACGCCATGGTGAAGCGTGGCATTGGAGGTGCTTTGGCGAGTATGCCGTGTAAGTCGGCGATGCCGTGCTACCCTATACCTTAGTTTGATTTCCAGCGACGTGGTGTTTACATCTTCGACTGGATTTTGAGGGCTTCACTCGACATATTTCGTAGTGCTTCAATTGTAATTTGTAGCTTAAGTCTGTTTAATAAAAGTAAGATCGTGGATACTCTCGCCAACAAAATCACTGGCATGTGTAGTAGCGTTAAGACAATGTCACAATTACACTTGATTCTACTGCTCCCATTTTTATATTCTTCGCACCCCTTGTACGAAATAACAAAGGAGATCTGTTATAGGCGTATGTGAAATATTAAGTTGGCCCAATCCACGCTATACTCAAATCGTCTTTCCCGTCGCAAGTTTTTTCGAGGCAGAAATCCGCCGGAAAGTTGGCAAAACGGCGCAATACTGCAGGCTGCAGCCGCTCTGCCCGAAATATGGCGTGAGAGGCATGAGAGCTTCTATAGCTTGATAGCTTAATTACAGCCTGAAAACCTTATTATGCATTCTTTAAGCGGCGTTCATCAGTACAGCGAGCTTACTTTGTACGTGCAAGTGGCGAAATTGACGATAGTCGCCAAGGGGAGTATCCCAACCCCTAACGTAAGCCCCATAGCCAATATGGGTCAGCAAGAAGTACTACTCGTACGTGCGTGCGCTTCAAAAGCGACAGAATCATGGCACTTTAAAGCTTCTAACAATTGCATCACTCTCCATTGCTGCCGAATAATACACATCGGGCCGTTGTTGAGAGAACAGGCCAGCCCGGCGTGATAATCTATTTGTTGGATCTGCAGCTTGCATTAAGCCACATGGCCACAAACGCCTGAGATCAAGATTCAAATCGAGGAGATACACGTTGGAAATTGACGCATATAAGAAAAGATCCACCCGGAATCTTTCTCGGAAGTTTTCGCTCAACGATGTTAAGGGTGTGCAGAAACACCTTGACTGGTTTCTGTACGTCTTGTCGCGCGACGAAATGTGCCCATCAGTGACATTTGAAGAATTTCAATAGATTCACACGCTATTTGGGAAATTTGCAGGGGTTTTTTGACATGACTAAGAAGAAAAATTGGTGAGAGCCACTCCCCTTTGCAGAAGGTGACAGGACATAAACATGCATGAGGGTCTCTGAGATGCAGGCGCTAGCATTCAATAGCTGGTATTCCAGGATTGACCCCGTAGCGTAACCGTAGAACAAGCAGTGTTTTTTCCGTCAAATTGCTTTAAGGGGCATTTTCCCTTTTGTTGTAGTTATGCTTGAAGAGTGGGAGGCTATTTCAGGTAAGCGTCGCCTGCGCGTAATTGGCTCGTGTCGATCACGTTTTGCAAGGATTAGATCCGTAAAATTAGGATCCCAGGCGATCAACAAAACTATCCATTTTGACTACAGCATAAAATCCACCATTTACCTGGATATTTCTGCTTGACCTTCCGAATTAAGTTAAGCCAGCGGATAATACGGTAGTATCGGGATATAAGCCGCGGGTACGGCCGCATGGTTTTACAGTATATTAATCCGCTTCATCTAGTATATAATTCCCAGTCCCCGTGATTGACAAATATTCTATAGTTTCTTTTTTTCAGTTTACTGTACATGTTCGATTGTTAAGCCTATTCTGTGTATACATTTGCAGATATGCGGTGGAGTCTCCTCAAGGCCCTGGCGCTCGGCGCGCTGGTCCAGACCGTCACCTCGCAGTCTTCCAACGACAGGAGCAACAATCTCAAGGTTGTCAGGACTACTGAGTACGGTGATGACATTATCGACTGGGTCACCAAGGAGTCCCAGGGCGATATTGCAAGCCCGCCTCCTGCTCCTCCGATTGAACGACGTGACAGTGGTGGCGACCGGCCGACGAAGCAGCCGACTTTGGAAGAGTTGGCCAGATATGCAGCCCCGAAAGGTCCTCCCGGTACAGTGCCTATCCTGAAGGCTAAGAAGGACTTGCCGCCCAAGAGGCTTCCTAGCGACGGCGGCAATGACGAAGTGCTCACCGCTGGTGCAGCTTCTGCAGAGGCTCGCAGCGTTGGCCATGATGTTCCCAATGTCGACGACTTTGGCAAGCATTGGTACGCGTCATCTTCTCTCAGAGCACCGAATCACGGAAGCGGAGGCTTGATCAGTATTTACAACCCTTACACGGAAGACAAGGACGACTTTTCGATCCTGCAGACTGCCGTTACTGTTGAGAGTGCGCCGCAGGCAAACGGAAGCGCCCAGCAACAGACGGTAGAGGCCGGCTTGATGCACCTTGAGAGCCTCGTTGGCGGAGGTCCTTTCCTCTTCACCTTTTTCACCACAAATGGCTACATTAGCAGGGGCGACTACATCGGTGGATATAACCAGCTTCAGAAAGGCTGGGTCCAGCACGACGACAGCATGTTCCCCGGTATGCACTTAAAGCCCATCTCAGCAGTCAATGGAACCCAGTACGAGTTCAAAGTCGAGTACAAGCTCTTCCAAGGCAACTGGTGGCTTTATTTCCTCGATCGGTGGATCGGCTACTACCCAGGGTGGATGTTTACTCAGACTGGTGTCAACGCTAGCGATACTCTTCAGTCTGGAAGTGACGTTGTTGTCTGGTACGGCGAAGTTTTCAACAATGAGGATAATGCAACGACTACCGATATGGGCAGTGGTCACTTCCCTGAGGACGGGTTTGGCAAGGCTGCTTATATTCGCGGCATCTATGTGTTTGACACTGAAGACAGAGCCTACCACTACAGACCAAACGCTCATGACATTATCAGTGACCCTGACCGTTATCGCCTTCAGACACACTGGCTCTCTGGTGGTGATTGGGGCAGCTACATGTATGTCGGTGGCCCTGGTGCTGGTGGTGAAATTGATGGCTAAGATTATGGACTGTCGCGGCTGCTTTTGTCAGCGAGGTCAGTCCGTCTTACATTGTACATTAGTAGATAGATTCGTTAGATAGATTCGTTAGATGGTTGTGTATGTAGGATATTATACTATATATATACAGATTTGCTACCTCGTGTCCCAGGTGTATAAACGGGAGAGTGAACAAAAGAGAGTCAATGGGTTGCGTGAATCACCCGCATCAGGTATTTCCTTTTCGCATGGCTATTGCGCCTAGTAAAGGGCTTGTTTGAGTTGCAGATGGTGTCTGTGAATCTTGCCAATTTCAATTGAATCCCTCTTTCCACAAGGACTAAAATCAGCTTTCAATGGTCGGATCGGCGCCGTACTTGTGGCAATCGGACTTCCGATATCACGGCGCCGTTGGCGGCCGGCCTCCGATCTTCCCCACATGCGGGGTCTCCGTGACGTTCGTTAATAATAGTTGCGGAACGACCTGGAATAGTGATCCCACGTGGAAGAAGCAAAACATCAAGATTTACGCTTGGTTTGTAATCCAGCTGAAAGTTTAGGCTATCGTGGCTTTCCCTTGATTTCAGCTGCACAATATCGGCGTCTAGAGTCTGCCGCCATGGTTCCCCGCCTCCTAGCTCTTGGTATAAAAAGTCATCATACCCACTTCACTCTTCCCAGCTCCCCAACAACTCTGTATCGTGAACCTCGAATATTATCCCTTCCCAAACCAGTCAAAACCTCATCATGAATTTCACATCGGAGCCATACGAGCCGGACACGAGTGCCAATTGGCTTATCTGCAACGCCTGCGGTCACCAGTTTCCTTCTGCCGACCGTGCGTCGGTCCGGACCTGTCACATCTGCGATGACCCCAGGCAATTCGTCCCAGCCTCTGGTCAGACATTTACAACTATGAAGGAGCTTCGGGAGACTCATCATAACGAATTCACGCCATATACTCGCGATGCTCGTATTACATTCATTTCTACGAGTCCAAGCTTCGCCATTGGCCAGTGTGCGACCCTTATCAAGACACCAAAGGGAAACATCCTGTGGGATTGCATAGCGCTACTCGATGATGAGACTATCCGGCAAATCAAGGATGCAGGTGGTTTGCGTCTTATTGCCATCAGCCACCCGCATTTTTACACCAGCCACGTGCAATGGGCCAGAGCGTTTGGCTGTCCCGTTTATCTTGCATCGGCGGACAAGATGTGGACGACCCTCCGCTCGCCGCATCAGCAGTTTGTTTCGGATATTGATACCGATTTGTTTGACACAGGTGCCAAGCTAATCAAGCTTGGCGGTCACTTCCCCGGATCCTTCACGCTACTCTTTGACGGCCACTTATTCCACGCTGACACTCTTATGACATCGCCTGCTGGAGTGGGCAAGTATGACGTTGACGCCACTGGTGAGCCTCGGAAGACACCTCCGGGCCTGACTTCCTTTTCGTTTCTGTGGAGCATCCCGAACCGCATACCGTTGAGCGCGGATGAAATGGCCCGCATGTGGGATATCCTGCGTCACTACGAGTTTCATACAACTCATAGCAGTTTTGTGAATATGAGCATTGAGAGCCCTGGCGTCAAGGCAAGCGTGTTGGAGAGTATGAAGATACAAGCAAGGTTTATGGGCCATCCAAACCATGCACTCTTGAGTCTGACTATTTGACCCTGTCCGCTGTGAACCGCGGTGCGGGGCAGTTTGGCGAGGTTCGCAAGCAGCTTCAAGTAATTTTAAATTTAACAATTTTCATTATTAGGGTATCATATTAGAGTGACTACCATCTCGGCTGACGGTGTTGGTGAAACCAGACACTTGACAACTGTCGTAGCTTAGTAACTTTTCATCTTGAGCGATAGCCGCCATGTGATGCGCCGTATAAATCCCAATCCCAAACTCCACGTGAGAAAATGACCGTACTCCATCGCTTCCAAAACTTGATCAGCTTCGTTCCCAGCACATTAAATCACGGCTGTCGTCGTAATCATCATCCGTTATCCTATTCTCAATGTCTTGACCAGAACTTGCGCTTCAGCTTTGGCTTCTCGGCAACTTCTTGCTGCTCAAGACTGCGAAAGAGCATATTCCAACCCTTGTCAGGAAGGTCTCGCAGAGAATTATTCAATGTATCAATAATGAACCGATTTGCTTTGAATCTGTTAGCACTTCATCATCCAGAGCAAAGCTTCCGGAGTAACCTACGCATGAAATTGACGGCATCATCACCGGCTCCGAGAGCTAGGTCGATCCGCGTCGAATTATAGCACCCGTAGCGTTGTTGCAGCTGAAGCATGCAAAGCCACAAATCGCGGGTTTCATTTGTGCTCATATCTTCGCAGCTTCTAACAGAAGAGGTGCTGTCCTGGCGGCCACGGGCCGCAAGTGGGCATTGGATCGACGGGCAGCGGTGCCAAATGCTTGCTTCCGCAGCGTCGTGCTCACAAGAGCCTGTAGTGGTATTATCGAGATCACTCCATGAGCTGCTCGTCGAGTTGACAGAAGATACCGACGGAGAGCGACGATGAGAGTCGTGAGTAGCAAGCATGTTTGTCGTTATGCAATATGATGAGTTTCGAGGTTTGAGTTGCTCACGCTAAGCGTGGATGTAAGGTGCAATCAAGCAGCTAATGGGCTCGACTAGTAGATGTAGGGAACTATACTTCGTAGGGATCACAGAGGTCCAGGGGCGCAAGTGATCCGCAAAGGCGGTATCCGAGTACTTATACGAAAGCCTCCGGCCCCGGAGATAGGAGAATGGAGCCCTGATTTCATTTTGACTTCTCTACTGGGTCATTTCGGCTGCCTCGAGGTGTCGATCCGATGTCTTAGTAGGGGTGGGTCGGCAGCGAGCAACTCCGGGAATCACTGTGAAGAGGGGACTCGCAACTGGCATGCGGGAGTGAGTTCCTACGGTCCTCGGCCGCTAATCGCAGGCCAAGTGGAGGTGGATGCGTCGATCTACCACTGTGATTGAAGAGTTATTTCTCCTACTGTCGCATTGTTTCCACTCCTCGGAGACACAAGCTTTGGAGCGAGACGCCGAATGGCTGGTCGCAATGCAATCCAGACCCTCGACAGACTTTTTATTCACACGCTGGAAACTTGGCTACGCCGTAGCATAAGGGGATGCAACCAGGCACCTCACGCCGCCCCTACCTCCAACGCTCACCCAAGGGCTCAGACTGAACGAAGAATGAATATGTGTTCAAGGGAGATGACGAAAGACATGGCAGCAGCACGAGCGTATATGCCGTCCGCCAAGGGAGGCAGTGAAGACACACGTAGACATGACTGATCTGGAATCATAAACAGCAAACCGGTGCCCAACCCAGTCAGGCTACCGCCAAATCGAGTTCTGGTGGCGCCACACCGGAGACCGTGCGCGGACCTTCATTGGCTATTGGTATGGTGTTTTGGGGCTTCCCATGACGCCAATATGGGCGACCGGTCCTCGGAACAGCGGGCCAGCAAGTGCCGGTTCATATGACGTGGCGGACAGCCAGGTATTTGCCAGCCAATAGGGCTGGTCCCCGAGGATCAAGTGCATCGTCGATGAATGACGAGTTCACCCCGTCTGTCGTTTGGACCATGTCCCGAGGTGTGAGGCAGTGTTCTGGCCCAATGTTGGAATCATGGTGGCTCTTTTGGCCGTTGAGTTTCCAAACGGCAAGCAAGTGCCCTGAAACTCAAATCAAAATCAACCGCAGACAAATTCCAGACAGGCGACGCGCGTACGAAGTAGGTTTGTCCCGTCGTCTTCCCGCTCCTGCACATGCTTATTTGCTTATTATGGCAGCGCTGCAGAACAGTGGTGGGTGTCTGCAGCGAAACTTACATGTTGGTCCCGCTTGATGAAACACAATTGCGCCTGCGGTATGCCTAATCGTGCATGCCACTATCGCTAGCGACCGCCTAAAATGGCCCATGTATACCCGTCCCACCTTGTCTTGGATTGAAAAGCTTGCAATGGGCGGGGATATGAGCCGTGGTTGTGTCGCAGCACGACAACAGATGGCAAACCTAATAACCTAATAACAAGACAGTTTCGATGCAACGCCTGATGAGGTGACATGCACATGCTGCGGAATTGTTGGAGCCGAGAGTGATATTCTCACAAACTCACTGCAGAGAGGCGGGGACACAAGGGTTCATTGGATGGCAGGCTGGGGATCGCAAAGTTCGAGCTATCACCGGACCTAACGCTGATCTAGGCCAGATATCCACTCCAAGCCCCGGTCGCTGCGGGGGGGCAACTGTAACCCTCCAGCACTCTTGCTTGCTAAAGTAAAGTTGACGCCGGTTCACACGAAGTCAGGGCCGGTTCAGTCTAATTAAGCTCTTGGCTCGAGTGTGAGCGTGGCATTGTTACGATGTGGATAGTTTTGAAGAGGAGCTTGAGGAATGTGTCGTGTGATCCGATTATAGCTCCGGGCTGAATTGCTGCTTGGATCTGGGCGAGGTTGCAGCAAAGGCACAGGTTTAGAATAACTACGCCACGCGGAACGAAGGCTAAGACTAGTGGTATACATTGAGATATATTTGGACGTAGCTTTCTCCGGGAAACGCCATCTCAACTTTGTTTCTATAGTTGACTGTTAACGCCGGAGAATTTTGTCTCGAGAAAGGTGGAAATACTACCTGCTACCTAAACCTTATCACAGCGGCCCGCGGGAAAAGAATTTCCAGACTTGAGCGATTTTTTTAACTGGCTCCGGCTTTCGCATAGGAAAAGATGCAAAGCCTTTGCCTTCAATCTACCAATGAGCGACTACCTCATGAAGTTTGCCAGTAGTGGTCACATTTGATGGATGCCATCGGAACGTTCCCTACGCCAGAGCAAAGGTCAGAGCGAGGGTTGTCACATAGATAAACAGTAAAATGACTGACTGCAGTTTGATAGGGCGACTGTTTGCTAGCAATTTCTTCTACGCCCATGGTTCATCAAGGCTTCGCTATTTCGAATAAACTGACAAGTGTCGAGGAATACGCCCCGATCGGGACGAAAACGAACGTCTCATCAATTCACTCGACGGGGAGCCATTCAATTCCATATTCAGTACTTTGAATAGTCTAGTTCTTCCCCGTATAATGATTTATACCAATACCATGAATGAATATCGTGTTCAACGACAGCCTAGTGAGGGCTAAACCCGCATATCCTCAGCGTTTACCATTTTGAGGACGTGACGTTCTTGCTCAAGTTGGGTTTGACGGAGGAAGATTTGAGGCGAGTAATGAAAATAGCTCTTCCGATGCGTTTGTCTGCCTACGAACAAATAGTCAGTGCATGTCAGAGGCTTGCAATGTCATAATATACTGTACGCGAGCAGGAGCGAAGCTCTGGCATTCTGTATCGGCGACTGTGATAGTTCACATGCTACATTTAAAGATATCGCAGAGCTTTTAGGCTCCTTCTTTTCTCTAACGTTAGACGTAGACCTATGATAAGAAATTGCAGCATCGCGACCGCTGCTGGGTGAGGTCATGATGAGGATCTAACGACGGCACGAATACCACAAATGCTGCAACATGAGATTTTTTTGTTTTTCGGAGCGGCAAGGAGAATGATGACTTCAACAAAAGACTCACAGGCTCAATTCTTGTGCACATGGTTTTGACGCTGTATAGTGGTGACTGCTTAGAAATGCAATTACACCATTGCTCACACGGCTTGCGAATATGGCGTATCTGCGCACCATGTAATTGGTGTCTTGCGCGCCCTTTGCCGTGATTGCGGCGCTTTGACGCAATCTTTTAAACGTTTTTTTATTTTATTTTCTGTGACGTGAAATCCTTTTAGAGCTTACACATAATTTTCTCATGTCCTTTGCACGTTGCGTATCGCCGCGATTCTTGTGTTCGGGTCCGTGGTACAGTAGTTGCTCTTGTGTTCTGCTACGAAATGTGACGCAATTTGCAGTGGTTTTTTGTTTTGTTTGAAATTCATACTTGTAAGATATTGGATTATGCCTCGACAGTCTTTCGTTTTATTTAATTTCTCTTTTTTCTACAACTGTCAGCTGGTGAAGAGTGCCGATGCGTAGCAGTGTCTACTTTGGATTTGGCAACAAGTCCTACGTTGAAAGACTTAATTAGTGCTGGATGACGCATGCTTCGAAAGCAATGATTCAGTAATTTTCAATGCCAGATGAAGGGCTTTAACTGTCTTGACGTGCTCTCCATCTGCAAAGCTTCTTGTACATTGCCGTCTACAAATCGGCAGGACGTTTAAACGTATGCGCTCCACAGTCAATGTCTGTGATAATGGCCATCCTCACGGCCGCTTGACAAGTTTGAACCGGCCTTACTTTGCATTCACCGCAAGAGCTGTCCTGCTGCCCCGTGTTACCAGACGTCGCGCGATACGCAATAATACGGAATACCCTGTCCTCACCATGGCATGTCGACAGGTATGTTCTTGTTGGTTGGCAACAACGACCAAAAAAGTAAGAGAATTCTAAGCATAAGCAGAAGCTGACTGTTTTCTCCCGAGTCCCTTTCTCTCACCTGACGTCACGATTGGCTGGCTCCACCAGCACCACCTCGTACTTGTATACGTCTGGATGGGGCGATCTAGTCTAGTGTTCCCTCCCTCCCGTTTGGTAGATACCCTGTTCAATTCTTGTCTTTTTGGCGCGTAGTATCTCGTTCTTACTCGTTCGAACTGCCTGCTGCAGCCTTTACTTAGACAGAGAGTTGTCCATCCGCTGCCAGGCTCCTGACTAGTCGAGGCTGCAGGGGTTGAGGCACCATCTTGGCATCAGCAAGCACAGCGCAGCCCTGGCTGTAGAGCACGCTGGGTTAACTTGACCTTATGGATAAGAGCTTGTTGGCATGAGTAACAGAAGGATCCTGGCAGCAGCGAGAAACCCGGCCGACGCCGGGGCAACCGCTGCTCAAGAGGAGACGTATTCAGACTTCTGTTGCCTGCGATAACTGTCGACATAAGAAAGTCGGTGTAAGGTGCCTCTAATAGTTCGCCACGTTGTTCCCTTTTTGCCAGTTTTGACACACGATATATTGACAATCATTTAACAAGTGCACTGGAGGGCAACCAAAGTGCTCTCGATGCGTCAGCCTCTTTTTGACCTGTACTTATACGCCGGCCGATCATGGCCATTCCAAACGCCAACTGGGCATCCTTCAACGACAAGTTGGTGAGCACAGGGATTTCTTGAAATATCTCTGCAATGCCACCGAGGAAGAAGCCATGGCGCTACTTCGCAGGCTCAAGGCAGCTCCGGAATCATTTCCCTCTGCTGAACTCGCGGCTGCAATGAGCAGTACGCCTTCCCGGATTCGCCCCTCTACTATCCGGACATCTCGAAGCGTATCTCCCCTCACAACATCCGGCATGGAATTTGAACTGCAGGTCTTACACCCTTCTGCCTATCCGTCATTAGAGCCGTTAGATCTCAAGACTATCGACGTCAGCAGCTGGTTCTCTCTACAAGGACATCAGCCCGCTATTCGGCGCCAAACAACATTGGCACGCTTGCAAAGCCCTGCTGGGGACAGGAAAGTTGATCAAGGAGCTGCACATTCCGCCTCGTTTAGAACATCGTCGTCATCAGAGCCAACAACAACAACCAGTCCCGCCACGCAACCGTCTTTGCCGATTGGTTCATTTTTAGGTGAGCAGTTTTGCGATGCTCGACTCCGGGCTTTGAGGATGAGCTACTGGAGTTCTATTCCCATCGATGATGACCTTGCCGCAGGCGTGTTTTCCCATTTTCTTACAGTTCACTTTCCTATTTTCCCTTGTTTTGATGCTGGCCTCTTCCTAGACGACCTGGTCGGACGAAAAGTCAAGCACTGTTCACCATTTCTTGTCGCTGGCATATTGTCCATTGCATGTGTATGAGTTTGCTTGCCCTGATACAATACTACCAAGGTTTTTTCTCACAGCATACACAGCAATCATTCACGACTTTTGACGTTCGGTCGTGTGCAATTGGCGTCATGGCAGAACGTGCGGCCGAACGGCTATGGCGTGCCGAGAGATACAATGACAGCCCAACTACTATAGCTGCCATGTGCTACCTGTGTATGGCGAGCGGCATGAGCGGCCATGAAAGCTTGGCCCTTCAACTACGAGATGATACCCGGGACATGGGGGTTTGAATGGGCTTATTTGGTATCCGGCCAAGCCATGAAGCCATGGCGAAGCTTCATCAGCTCCCGCCAGACGAGTTCAAAGAGAGGGCGGCCGCAGCCTGGGGAGCATATGGTTGGCTAACGTAAGTTTTAGCCAAAGCTTCCTTCTTTCATCAGCTTTGCGGCTAATCGTGTCCAGATTTCACGCTACTCACTACCCTGTTGAGCCAATCGCCCATCCACCAACACTCCCAGTGCCTGGCGATCCCAACAGAGAGTATTTCGAATTCACCTGGCCACCTCATCCTCTACCCGGCTATGCGGGGCAAACGCCCGTAAATCTCTGCAAGCTATGGCCAGTGCTTCAGGAGATAGACCAAGTTATAACCTCAATGACCAGATTCCTCTTGCTCAAAGATTACCGCTTGCATTTGCCGAGACAAAGTATCAGCAACTCCTGGAGCTAGCAGACAGGCTTTTCTGGGAGGAACAGCGAGACCAACAGAACGCTTCTTGCGTGTTTTTCTTCCAGTAAGCCATGAACTGTTCTAAAAGGACAAGAAAGCATAAAATGAGAGCTCTTCAAGGACTCACAACAACTCAGTGCTCTCTATCACCACGTCGTCATCCAGCTATTTCATCCATTCCTCGATAGCTCCGAGAGGCTTCATCTGGGGAGCTTTTCTTCAGCAGACAGCAGCCCCTCATCGGTGTATGCAACATCAATACGGCAGTTGAAGCGCATAGTCATCTTGTACTGGACCAGGGCCGCTCGCCACTCGGACAATGGATGGTTCGTTCTCGCCATGTTCCAGGTCTCTAATGCAGTCCTCAAACACGCTGCCCATGAGCCCGACTGGCGTATATATTTTCAACTGTGCTTTAACTTTCTAAAGGAGGCGTACGTGCGCTACCGCGTATACCACCAGGTGACACAAGCGACCATCTCGTTTGCACTCAAGCTAGGTGCGCTTGGTGGTGCTGAAGTGGCCGGAATGATGCAGGATCTCCGCACGGTAGGCTTGCATCATGAAACACCCGAGGAGGCAACTACCTCGGCAATTGTTGACTATGAAATGGCGGGCAAGAATGTCGAGAAGTCCAAAATCGACTACATGGCAAGGCAATTTGCCACTTTGGGCACAGAGGAGCAGGGCTCGAATAGCGCCGACTACGGAGACGGCGGCAGCTCAACGTCTTCATCCAATGATGAGCACCCTAATAACGATGAGCACAAGACGCGAGATATCTGGCTTGAGACGGTACTGCAACGCCCATAAATGTGGTCTGACGGGGAGATGTCAAGTGCATGAATTAGGATGGTTACAGTCCTTTAGACGGCACGTGGGCGTCGGTCAATTGTGACATCTTTACTTGGAGCATTGCTATACATTCACGGGCTTCAATAAATGTTTCTGAAATTGGTTATGGTATTTCTGCCATTCAGTTGAGCTCAGCAGATGCCAAGTCTCTATCTAAAGTAGTAAAAGTGTGGTTGAGCATCATGCAGACTGCCCTCAGAGCTCCAAAGCACGTCTGCCAGAGATGAGTAGAGAAAGATCATGAAAAAAAATAAATAAACCAATAACCCCTATTCTCATGCTGTAAAGACAAAATATGTTTGAGAAGGAGCTAAAGCTAAAAAGGTCAAAACGCCGTCTAAACTCCGTCAAGAGGGCAAAGCAAGGATATCGCAATGCCTGTCTCATGCAAAAACGTCAAAACAAAAAAGCCAATTCGTATCCAATCTTGTGTGTGCGTGTTATGGGTGCATGAAGTATACGTATATAATGTTGATCAAGAAGAAGAAAAGTCGGTTTAAAGAGTTGTATGTCGGTGTAAGCGATGCGATCTATGCCGTAGTCGACGGCAAGAGACAAATTGGTATCATGTAAACAAAGCGCGAAGAGATCGCTAATTCATAAGGCCGTCAGAGCGAAGAGCACACAATCACTTGCGATGCGACTTGTGCACAGGGTGGTAATGTCGTCGCACTCGCTCGCGGCCGCGGCGCTCCTCTTCACGATACGCAGTCTCTTCGTCGCTGCTATTGCCGCCAACGCTAGCTGCGCTGTGACGACGACGCTCCTCTTCGTACAAGGTACTCAGCGACTTGCCGCCAAAGGTGAGGTCCTCATCCTCAATGACAATCGGCTGAACCCAAGAGTGGGCATCGAGGTCGACCTCGCGCGCTGAGGGGTCGGCGGCGCGAAGGTTGGGGACGAGGTAGTAGGTTGGTTCTGAAGGTTTTGGAGACATTTTGGAGGATGATGATGATGATGATTTGGTGGATGTAGATGCCTTGGAGGTCTTTTGTGATGATCTGCTGCTTTCTTGACGCGGCAAACCGGCAGTCGAGGTCGCAGCAGCTCTGCTTCGCCGCTGCGTCTGGTTTGTTGACTGAGTGGAGGTGTTGATGGCGGGGTTTGATGTAAGTCGCGACGGTCGGTCGTGGGCCACGGTGTACTAATAAGTGGCGTATTCCGCGTGCGGGGAGGAGAGACGATAACAAGGGTAGATATAGGTTCTTGAGAGGAAGAGGAGAATGGAAGTCTTTGATATGTTGCGGAGATATGCGATGGACAAAGGCTAATCTCTTGACAACGCCGTGTTTATAAGAGTAAGATGACCTTTCCGTGTTATGGTGTCGTGTCTGGTATTGCGGCCACACTAAGCTAATCTTGCGACGAAAAACGTGTCCAGAGGAGGAGATGGTGGTGGCCGAATAGTGGTGTGTGGGAATGTAGGGGAGGCCTCGGGCGGTAGAGAGGTATGTACTTTAGGGCCAGAGGTCAGGGGTCGGAGCTGTTATTGTTATGAAGAGTCTCCAGTTCCAGCTGGTTGGTATTGTTTATGTTGTGTCTTGAGTTTCTTTCGAGTTGGCGAGAGTCTTTGTTGGGAGGTGAGATCTATATCGATCAAGGCAAAAGAGAGGAAACAAACCGGGGTCGGAACGAGGGCCATGGAGATATATGAATGGCCTTGAGGCAGGCATTGACCCATCCAGCCCGGTCGTCGCAATGACAGGATCCTCGAGTCATACCTCCGTCCTGCCTCGGGACTGCCTAGCCCGGAGGGCGAGGGAGGCTGGGCAGACTGCACCATGACTGCAACCCGGTGGCGCCGCAACCATCCGGAATGGGCAGCATGGATGGCGGAATGACAAGGGTTCCACACCATTTTGCCCCGTGTCATGGGCGGCCTTACAGCGGTAGCCAACTGAGTGTTTGCGGAAGCACCTGTCATGTCCAGCACACGCCGGCTGCCTGGGCGGGCGCTGTGGCGCCTTGGTAACTAAAGTACAGTGACATTCTGCCTTGTAGGTTCATCGCCTGGCCGTCATATTCATACACTTTACAATGGCCAACCGTGTAGGTACCAGTGACTGCAGGATCCGAGGCTGAGTCGGGCGCTGGCTCGCCTTGCCCCGGATTTGTCCGTATAGAACCCAAGAAGATGATGAAAGTGCGCCCGTATTGACATTGATACGGACACTCGGTCAAGTTCCATATACCAAGTGACAAAAAAAGAAAACTATAATACACATCATGAGGACATTTGCGTCTACGCGTGGCCCTCCCTTTGGCTTATTTGCCTTTTTGCTGCTCATCCTACCCAACCACCATCGCCATCCTGCCACAGGACCATTCACAACAAACACAAAAGCAACGAGTCACCGTCAAGGGCATGTCGATGGCGATCCGGAGGCTTGGCGAGTATGGGTTTCAGCGGGGTTTGCGTCGAGTTGCAGCGACGGCTAGGCTAGACGGTAGGCGGGACATGCAGCGGGGAATAGTAGCAAAGTATACTTTCTATTTCGCTTCGGGCACTGTGTGGTGGTATAGCTTCTTTTGGTGTAAAAGCTTACTGCAAGTACATATGTCTTTGCCTCGAGAAGGAAGCTGTGAATTTTGGCGTCGGAGCTGGTGCATCTTGTGTCTGGATTAGAGAGACGTAATCGTATAAGTCAGGCTGAACTTTTGCAAGGTTGGGGTTACATTGCTGCCTCTTTTATTTCATACTGCAGCATTCAGCTTACACTGCCCGGCTGGGCGCTGCAGACTTAAGCTGACTTGCAAACATGCAGCAATACACTGTCTCTTGTCGGCTCAGTGTGTTTCCGAGTGATCAATAATTGGACTTTGCTGACAACAATGTTAGCAGTATTTAGCAACATTTGCTCGGTATTTCCAGTTTTGGGTCGGCATCCTTTGACAGCAATAATTGCCGACCACATCGGATGGTCATGACTGGTTTGCGGCGCATACTCAGCCGGATGGTGTGCGCAACCTCAGCCCTGTCGCCTGAATGGTACCCTTGGCGCGCATCAACGACAGCGCGGCGGTGCAGAGGCGGCGCAAAGACGTTACGTGTCTTTGTATGCTGGGCTGAAAAGCGCCTGATTTGCCTCCTCTACTTGATTTCTTGCGTCGCGTCTGTGACGATAACTCACTTCTGCCTAAGAGAAAGGCGTCTTTGAAGCCTTGGCCGCCTAAATGCATGATACAGTTATACAAGCCTACATGAGGTTAAGCTCTTGATTGCTGTGGTCGCTTGGCGTAGTATCTCGACCTCCCAAGCTCACCCATAGCGCCACTGGCTATTCTGCACGACTTGCCTGATTCAGCAACTCGCTGTAGCGCGGCTGCAAGTCTGGCGGCGCACAGTACGGTCGTATTTGGTGGCATACCTCCACGCAACGGGCTTCCCAACTGGGTTAAAGGAATGTAACGTGCTGGCAAGTAGGTGTGTCGCTGGCCAAGCACATGCTAAAAGTGAGCGGCTGTATATGTCCTTGCCAACAGGCAGATGTTCCAGCTTTGAAGCTTATATGGCAGCACTTACTGTTTATTTTGAAACTAGCGTTGTCGCTTCTTTAAACCTTGAACTCGGAGTTGTGTTGCAAACGCTTCCCATACTTTGGAATCACGACGTCGATATATAAGAGGTTACTCTAAGAATAGACACGCTCAGCCAAAGTTTAAAGTTATCGCGCTGCCGGGATGCACATCTACAGTCCAACCGGCAAATGTGAATCGCATCTTGTTGTGATATTCCACCTCGGGCTTGTCCATATGCTCTTTCTTGCGGCTCAGGTGTATCCATAGCGTTGTACCGGATCGTACACCACTTGCCATCAATCGAGCCCGGTTCGATGGACCATCTGCCGGGACCAGCTGACTTAGACAACCAGACTAACAAAGCATACCGCACCGTTTCTTCTTTACTTCACGGTGTCCAACGGTTTTATTAGCTTCCATCAGCAAGCTATGAAATCTAAGTTTCACTGGCGGGCCGCTATAAACTAGTCGTGATGGCAGTTTAGAGCCTCTTGTTACACGTAACATTGATCAGCGTAATATTGTGGTCCCATGCTAAGGTCGTCCTGCCACACAGTGTCTTTGCCACCAAAAAAGTATATACTCCTACTTCTGCAACCATCGCCACAGTACGAGTATATCTACTACCCAGTTTTCCACAGTACGGTCGCAGCCAATATCTAAGCAGAAAAGTATTGCGGCATTTTGTAAATTTTCCCATGATGAGAGTTAAACTTCTCCATTTACCCCACGGCCTCGGCTGCATATGCCTCCGTTCCTCGGCCGCTGCGACTAATATTGTTTTTGGAATCACGGCGGCGACCCGACTTTAATTCGCGGACCTAGTTCCGCTCCTGTATCGGTTGCATCCTGCCGCCTAGCAAACGTGGTATCTCTACTTGGTATTTTGCTGGTTAGTTTTTTCGTCAGACATGAACAGAATGTCATCATTTCTTAATAACGACCATCTGTCATCTGTATCAGCCATCCTCACCGTATTACTTGACACCGCCTCTCAATCATGCCATCATGACAGGCCTTATATTGGCGCCCGGGGTCATGAGGCCGCTAATAATACATAACGTGGCAGCCACAGGCCTGTCACAGCACCAGAGAGACCATTCCATCTCTTCCGCCATCACCGCCTAATCTCAAGCCACAGTCCAAGCTCTAGCTCAACGCCTCTGCATACCGCGCTATTACAATGTAGACAAATCCCTGTGCATAATCTTGCAAAGCCCAATGTCTCACAACCTCGCAACGGTATTGATCGCCTTCTGTCGCCCAGCTGCTGTCCTCAATAGCTCATCGCCACAATGCAAAGCTGCCTTGGTCGCCATCTTCTTTAAACCATGTAGCTCTACGTAGCCAAGACACTGAATCCATTCCTGAATCCCTCCGCAGTGCTCCGCTGACCAGCTTTCCCCACGATCATGCGGCCCCCCGCCTACGAGCACTAGTATGAGAGGGGGGTAACAGGTGCAGCCACAAACTATAACGTCACCGTACATACAGGTATTCCTGACATAGCTTCCCGGGGCGGTGATGTCATAATTTCTCGTGTACGTCGTAAAATCCCCATCTCTCTTACATCGGTTTCTAAGCAGAAATGGATGTGGCTCCTATTTTGCCTCCCTACCGCGCCTCTGAATTGCTCGTTCCTGGTTTTTCGGGATGTGGCGGGATTTTGCATCAATGACGTCGTTGTCCTCGGATTGCGGTATTTGGAAACAAGCTCTTTGCTCTTTTTTTGTGAAGCTCACATCACACGGGCGTCATGAATATCTAAACACTGTAGTTCGGTCATAAATTGGATTCAATTCCTTGTCGTGTATTTTGCAACATTTGTCAGATTCCTTGCAATGGGTGCAGATCGTCGGGTAAGTTTTGTGGCGGCTGCGCAGCAAAACGTTGCTCTGACGAAAGTGCACGAGATAACCTGGCTTACTGAACCTTTGCTTAATTTGCCAGTGGTTTTGATCCATTCCTCAGAAAGTTGCTTCAAGCTCGTCAAGCTATTTCCCCCCCCAGGGCTTTTGGATAGACTCGTGTAGGTTTTATAGTACAAGTCCGAGCTTGAACTCTTCGACTTTTTTGCACTGCACAATTAAGATAGTATACTCTCCCGAGCAAAAAGTATATCCAAGAAATACGTACAAAGTAACACATTAATTCCGTACCAGAGATACATAAATCAAGTATTAAACAGAGCGAGCCACTCTACTTGTGATAATGTCCTTCCATCTTCCCTTGTTACCTGAGTCAACACCGTAAACTGCCTCACAATATTCAATGGGTCATATAAATCTTCAAAATGAAACCAGCAACTCTCCTCTCTCTAGCAACAGGCGCCAGCCTCACAACCGCAATCCACATCAACCCCTCGACCCCAAACGGCATCTACGATGCCCTCCCCGATCCAAAATCGCCAAACAACAATCTCATCCGGCGCCATACCCCAACCAACAACAAGCGCGGATGTCCCTCTCTAGGCTGCATCGACACCTTCTCAGGCGACACCTACCCCGAAGGCCGCCTCCTTCAAGAAACCCTCCCACTCCCAAAAGGAAAGGCATTTTGCCGCGCAGAAAACCACACAATCACACAAGACGACTTCCACGCCGCAGTCAACCTCCTCTTCCACTCCTCCCTCTTCTGGATTCCGCCCAACACGGCGCGTTTCGCCGTCCACAATGGCGCAGTCGTCTACATCTGCAACCTCGCAGGCTGGGCACCAGGTTCCCTCCTCGAGTACATGGAAGCCATGCGGTTGCTGGATGAAGAGTGCGGACACGGGGCGGGTGACAAGGAGACCACGGATCTGCGTGCCGCAAAGTACGCTGCTCGGGACTGGAATAGGTTTTACGGACGAGAGGTGCGCGGCGTGGACATTTGTCAGTGGGAGTCGGAAAAGGGCGGGCTGCAGAATGAGTTGCTGGGGACGGAGAACTCCACGTGCAATGATTATGTGAATGGCATCTCACGCTACCTTGGGAATAAGGGCAAGTGTAATGAGAATGCCACGGGCCGCAAAGTGTGGGAGCAGCTCAAGGCACTGTTTCCGTGGTATATGACACCTATTGATCAAGGTAACATGGGGAATAAGACGGCTGCCTAGGTAAAACACGATCAAAGCATCTGTAGGGTTTGATGTTTGGTATTTTCCTATGTGTAGTGGTTTCCATTAGTTCAAAGAGTAGAGCACAAGAATGGCATTTTCCTATGTTTAGTGGTTTACAATAGATTAAATAGAATAGCACATCAGAACCCGTCGTGATTGCCGCAACAAGGGCTTCAAAATATATTGCTATACATCAATCTGCTGTCTAACTTCAACAACCTTCCATATATCCATGACCTTTAATATTCTTTCTCATGCCGCAAAACGATTTTAATTCCTCAAAAAACTCCAACGAAGCAAGCCATCATCAATGTCGCAAAACGCTTTATGCTGTCAAAAAGTGTTTGTGATATCCTGTCATCGAAAACACAACGCCAGTACTTGTGTGGGTAAAATACATAATGCTATGATCGCATCCTTGAGCGCGTCACTCGCTGTGGTTTGGCGGGTGTTCCGTTGGATACCATTCCAAAATGCTCCGCCAGCCTTGCCGTACGTTCCTTTTCGGCTGTCGTTTTGGCTCTTGTCGCTGGCTTTGCAATGCCACTCGTTCGAACCGTCTTGGCCGTCTTTGAACCCTTCTTCTTTAGCTTTTCGTCTTCCTCTTCTTGGTACGCAGCTAATGGGCTCTTCCAAGCAACACACTTTCTGGCGTCATCAGATGCTGCTTGCTCGGGGTTCACCATCTCAGTCTCTGAATCAGACTGTGCCTCTTCAGACTGGCGAGCCAACCACTGCGCCGGATACTCGGCATTGCCCTTGTTCTTTCGGGTATTCATGCGCGTTTGATATGTCAAGTCTTGCTGCTCGCTGCGCACGGCAGAGTTCAAGGTTGTGCCGGTGCTACGGCCAATCTTGATGGGAGTGGGAATGGCCGACTTGGACAAGGGCGCTGTCACAGCTTGCTTCTTGATACGTGATGAACGCCTGGATGCAGCGCTATTGCCCTCGGTGACGTCGTCCAGCTCATCTACTGCTGCCAGTACATCGGCCGGCGACTCCACGTCAATCCTATCGGAATCCTCTTCCTTCTTATCCCGCACGATATTTCTCTTCTTGAGTCCCATCCCATAGCGGCGCATCTTTTTGGCTTCAGGCTTTGTTGAAGCCCTTTTAAGAGGCGACTCCTGCGGGTCCTTTTCGTTTTCAAGTTTGCGCTTGGCCTTCAAAGGGCTCTCTGTGTTGGGGCTCTTGGGGCCAAGTGGCTGCCGTTTTGCTGACGGGGCAACTGGTGACCCTGCTTCCGTCGTTGAAGGACGTTTTGGTTTCGATCGTCTGATAAACTCTCGCATATAATCACGTCCTGGGCTATCATAATCATCTTCCCTAGTTTCGGGCTCTAATGCCAGCGTCTTTTCCGGGCTTCTGGTTTTGAAGATTGCGACTGGGGGCGTATTCGATTCCGGTTTGCTCTGGGGTGCATTAACGGCCGTGAACGACAGATTCAGGGGTGGGCTTGGACTTTGGGCTCTTATTGCTGGTGATAACTCGCTATCCTTTTCAGGAGTCTCCGAAACAACTTCATCATCTGACGCTTGCTCGGTATCCTCTCTCTTTGCAGCTGGCGACGTTGCTGCAGGAGAAGCTTCAGTAGAGCTTTCAGGACTGTCACTGCCCAAGATCTCATCAAAGATGCCCAGACCATTGATACCGGCAGGCTTTCTTTCAGGAGAAGTCTGCACCGTAGGAGACTTGCTAGGGCTGGTTGACCCGCCGGCTTCGGGTGTGGGAGGTTCATGATGCTGAGCAGGCGAGCCTTGACTATCCGGCACCACAGATGCAAACTTTGGTGCCATCTTGAACTGCACTTCTAGCCGACCATCGTCAGTGTGCAGAGCACTTGCTTCGCTTTCAGTTCCATCCTCAACAATACTCGGCAACGGCCCACTGGATAGCACTGGGGACGGTCCAAGGGATGAAGCTCGTGTTCCAAAAATGTCGGGGTTTTGTCGCATATCGATGTTCAACACCTCGCCAGAGCCAGATTTCTTAGTTTGGGACGATTCCGGGCTCTCCTCTGAGACGTGTTTGTCTGGGACATCAAGCTTCGGGGTGGCCAAGACAGGGGCATCTAGACTCGTTGGCTTTGCTGAGGGTTCTGGGCTAGCAGAAGTATCTGTTTGAGTCCCATTGCCAGACTCCAGATCCGGTTTGCTAGGACTCAACGAAGGGGCTTCTTGATCTTGGAAAGTCAGTTCGCTCTTGAAAACCAATTTCCGGGGCGACATGGTTTGTCTTCGAGCTTGTGTTTTCAAGCAGTTGCGCATCAAAGGCTCGCTCTGTCTCCTAGAGCTTCCTTTGGAGCCCCTTATACGTTGTTGTCCAGGGTTTTCGACTGAGTTCATCCAAGTAACCGAGTTGAATGAAGGAGAGGTTGTACCAAAGTCAAAATCTGGCACAGCCTGTGGTGTAGGAAGTTTTGAAGTGAAAGACAAAGCCGGAGCTGGGGCTGGGCTCTGAGCAAAAAGCTTCGACAAGAATCTGATAGGACTGGCATTGTCGTCGGCTGCGGTTGACCCGGGCGTAGACACTTGTGGCGTAGCTGGGTCTGTGCAGACATGGCGGGTAGGCGTAGGTGCAACAGGCGAGTAAGGCTTACTTGGGGATTGTATATGCGGCGATTCTGTGGCACTATTTGCCGGACAGGGGCTAGCCAGCGCAAGTGACGTTGGCGGCGGTAACTGTAGCGGGCTCGTAGTCTCTTTGATCGCGGAGTAGCGCTGCATGCCGGCGAGAGCCAATCCAGGCTGTGAGGCCTTTGGAAACGTGGATGGCGTTTCAAAGACCTTGATAGACGCGGCGGGGGCGTTGAGCGGAGTCGCTGGCGGAGGTGATGCCGACTTTGTAGGTGACGGCTGGACCGTAGGGCTCTCCACAGGGAGAAGCTTGACAGTTGGGCTGATGCTGGCGGCGTCGGTCTTGATCGGCGGGCTCTTGTGTCGAGAGCTTCGTTTAGTGGGTGACTTGGAGTGAGACGACGTCAGAGTCTCCGGTGGATTGATGACTGCAGCAGGGGTGACGGGGTCTTGCGACAGCGGTGAGCGTATATTTACTGGCGACTTGAACGGGCTCTGGGTCGACTTTATCGGACTGTGAAGCGGCTGGCTGTCAATTGGTGCAAGCGGTCTAGTAGTATTCGGATGGAATCCAGTGTTGAGCGGCATATCCAAAACGTCGAGGTACGTTCGTAGCCTGTTGCCTGCGCTGAACATGTCGTTGAATCGTCGTTTGGCGGGTATCGTCTTGACGTAGTGTCCGGCACGACATTGGCGAATCTCATCGCGTGTCCTTGATGTCGGGTATTCTTTTACAGCAAACGCTACGTCCGCTTCGAGACAGTTAGTGTGTGAATCGTTCAATTGGCATTGGCTTGTCAAACCTTTTGCTTGCATATTGAGACTGGCAACGTCCAGCTTCAAGGGCGGATCTCCGGCTGATTCATGGTCGGCAGGCGAAGGGCTATAAGAATCTAGCCTCCTTGCTATGCGTCGCGGAGGCATTCCATCAGGGCAGATGCCTGTCGTGGCAGAGGTGTTGTTTATCGCTTCTGTGGCCTTGGCCAGGGTGCTTTGCGCCACTCGAGGCTTCATCAGGCCGACCCGTTTCATAACTGTTCCCGAAAAGGTTCGACTTGATTGGGTTGGGAGAGGAACCCGAGACCAAGCTCGCAGTTGTGTCGTGTTACGCCGTGCTGCTAAACAAGGAGTCCATGATTTCGCATCGGGCGCGTCGTGGATTGGGAAAAATGTGTCGGGTACGGTATAAGATATACTAAGGACCGGCTGTTAGCAATGCAAGTTTTTAATTACTCGTAACCAAGTTCCAATTCACCTATTAATTCCTGAAGCCTCAAAGGGCTTCTGCTGATTCGTTGCGGCGTCCATGTTGATTGCGCGGACCCAAGCCCAGCATAACCAAGTGGACTGGAGCTCGCACCGACGTGACGAGACGCGATACCGAGGCCAAAGAGTATAAGCTGGCTTGATGACAGTAAATAATTTGTACAAATTGGAGAAAGTAATATTCAAAAATGTTGGTTCGATGCCGAACAGAAAATTAATATGCGCTGTGGGCGAGATGAGCAGAGTTGACCGCTGCAAAGTCTGCCTTGTTCGCACGCGGACGCGTGAGGTGAAGCTTGGGAGACCGAAAGCTTGGTGGAGCTTCTGCTTTTCTCGCGGCATCGCTGGCGGACAGGGAATTCGTTTGTTTACAATCTGCCTAATTGGGCGTTATTGGAATTGACGGAGCGCTAGTCCTATTTAGGAAGTCTGTTTCCTCTGGTGGGGTGGTGACGGTGATCCAAGCAAGCCTACTTCGTATGCTCAAAGGTAAGTAGTGTCCTAGTGTGTTGTCGTAGCGTACAGTAGGTAAATTATCATTTCTCTCTCCCGTTTTTGTTTTTTTGTTTGGTTTTGATTCTTGTTATTATTCGGGCACCGAGTGGCTACATCAGAAAGCGGTACATGGGCATGTAAAGCGAGAGAGATCCCGCAATCTCTCTAATAGCAGGCATGGAATGGAAATGGAACAGCTACAGTGGCTCAGCATAGTTTGTAAGATATTATCAATTTTCATGGCAGGAGCAAAAGTGCGCCAAGATTTACTACCATCGTTGTTATTCAGTGTAAACTCTACTATGGGTTTGCTTGTCCTGCGTAATGAACGACAGTGTCTTACCATGGATTTGTTTCGAAATCTCACAACACACACCTTTGCTAGTTTCCTTGTACAAAGGACCAAGGTTCGATCCAAGTTTAGAGCAATCTATATACCACACCGTACTAAGCCTAAAAATTACGTTTATTAGTTTCTATCATTGTCTTGTCGCAGCTAATTCTCCAGCAATAAAGCAAACTTTGGTACCGGGTAGCTTTCACCAGACCCCTCCATCGACCGACCCACAAACAGCCCATGACTTCGAGGTTGGTCGTCACCACCACCATTCGCCTCTCAGCCCTGGCTGTCAACGTCATCCGACCATCTCAGGCAGCTACAAACCACAAACGACAACTCTTCCAACCACGCAAAAGTCCATCGCAAACTCGACACGAAACACACAAACTACCCCATAACCACCTCCAACCTCGACACAGCAGCACAAGCGCAGCCATGAACCGCCTCTTCGGCTCCAAGCCCGCAGGGCCCAAACCGACCCTCAACGGGGCAATCGGCAACATCGACACCCGCGTCGCCTCCATCGACACAAAACTCAAAGCCCTCAACGGCGAACTGTCCGCCTACCAAGAAAAGCTGTCCAAGATGCGCGAAGGCCCCGGCAAGCAAGCAATCAAGCAAAAAGCGCTCAAGGTGCTGCAGAAGCGCAAAGCTTACGAGGCCGAAAAGGACAAGCTCGAGGGCCAGGTGTGGAACATGGAGCAGGCGCAGAGCATGCAGGATAACCTCAAGAACGTCATGACGCAGGTGGACGCGATGAAGACGACCAACAAGGAGCTGAGAAAGCAGTATGGCAAGATTGACGTCGACAAAATTGAGCGTATGCAGGACGAGATGGCGGATTTGATGGATGTGGGTAATGAGATTCAGGATAGTCTGGCGAGGAGTTATGATATTCCTGATGAGGTGGATGAGGGCGAGTTGGATGCGGAGCTTGAGGCGCTGGGCATGGAGCAGGAACTGGAGCAGGAGATGGGCGGTGGCGTGCCCGGGTTTTTGCAGGATGAGGTTGTGCCGGAGTTTGTGGACGAGCCGCCGCAGTCGGAGGATAAGGTCAAGGAGGTTGCTGGATAAGAGCTTCGCGAACGGGAGGGTTTTTGGTTTTTTTTTTTTTTTAATGATGAGTGACGGATATACCTGTATTTCTGTCCCCATTTGGGACATTTGCTGTTTTTTAATATTGAAGCGTTAATATTCACGGTAAACCATAAATGACGATGCTTCTAGTCGGATGTTTATTGATATTGTCTCTTCTTGTGTTCTAGATTTCAACATGCTCAACATTATTTATATTCCATTCACCTCCGTCAAAATGTACGGATAACAAAACAACCGGCCACTGTCTAGCAGAACAAACCTCTTCACTAGAATGTATAAGCGTCATCCCGGCGTTCAAAATCAAAATCGCAGTTCGTATTCATTGACTTCTCGCTATTCCTATCCATGCGCCATAAGCCATAACCCGTCGTGGTCTCAAAATGCCAAGTCTCTTTTTTCCAACTAAATACCCTATCTAGTCCAACGTCGCAAAGAACCGTGCAACTTCTTCAAGGTCCTTTTCGCCGTTGCAAAAGTCCCAGCCGACAATCACTGGGGACTGCGTACAGCAGACAATCTTGCGCGCGTCAAACTGAAGCTTGAAAACGCGCGCTGGCGCATTCTCTGCTGCCGCAATGTGCGGATGGTGATGGTGATGGTGGCGGTGCGTGTGGTGATGATGTGGCTGCTGTGGAGGTTGATGTTGATGGTGTTGCTGCTGCTGCTGCTGCTGCTGCTGCGCCGCACTTGCTTGTGTCGCCAAAACTGCTGGCGTCTGGACTGGGGCGTTGACCTGAGACGTGCTGCTGTTGGTCGCCTGCTGTTGCTGCGCTTGTGACTGGGGCTGTGATGGCCGAGTGGATGATGCTTGCTGCGCTGAGGATCCAGATGGCTGAGGCGTCGACTGTTGATCGCCGCTATTATTATCGTCGTCGCTGCCATTGTTCGCATTGTTGCTTCTAGGCGCCTGCGGAGAGCTTTGCGACCCTGCCGTTGCAGCCGTTGACGACGACGGGCCAGCGGCCACGGATGCTGATGAGCCTGCTTGCGGAACTTGGGCAGGTTGCGTCGCGCTGAGGAGTCGCTGTCGACTGGCTTGGTTGGTCTGGACATTGACAAGAGCACTCGTCACGACCTGACGCAGCTGAGATCGCACAAACAGAGAAGGTTCACGCTCAATCGTCGCCTGCAAATAGTTGTGGTGAAACAACATGGCCGGATAGCTTGCTAATGCCTGCTGTAGAGACGCGGCTCCGTTTGGAACAACCTGGTCGATGAGCGCCATGTACAGCCCAGCGGAGCGTTGGCTTAGGCTATTGCCAGGATCCTGCAGCGCTGGCACTGCGGCTCGACCGGACGCTGATTGTGCCCTGCTGACTGGGTGAAAGGGAATCACTCCCTGAGTAGCTGCCGGGGGGACTTGAGACGCCGTTTGGGTGGCATTGCGCCGTTGGGCCAACTCCGCAGCTTCTTCTTGTCGCAAATGATGCGCAGGCTTCCAGACACCCTCCTTGTCTCGCCGCCAGATGATGATGCTTTGGTCATATGAGCCAGAGACAATCCGTCCATACCTTCTTCCACCGCCACCACCTGGAGGGACCTTGGCCCCAAATACTTGAACGTCGGCGGGTCTAGAGCTGCCAGCGTTTGCTCGTCTGCCTCGCCGAGCTCTGCGGTCAGATTCGCTGCCCAGGTCGCCCGTCTCTATTGCCTTGAAGTACTCCGCGTCGACTGCTCTAGCTTCGATTTCGTCTTCAATCTTGCTGTATGGGAAGTCACCAAATCCTGCTTGTACTGTCCGAACTAAGTTGGCATGGCCACGCAGCGAAGCCACTTTGAGACCAGTCGGAGCGTCAAATATACAAACTTCATAGTCGCTGCTTCCGCTGACAATGCGCCGCTCGTCAAACTCTACACATGCAATTCCCTTGTCATGGGCAGGAATTGTCTTGGTGCAAATCTGGTCGGGCCAGTCCCATACCTTGACTTGCCTGTCGCCTGATACCGAGACAATGGTTCGACCCTTGACTTGAATAGCATTTACTGCAGCTCCGTGGCCGTCCAAACGACCAATCATGGTATAAGGAGGCTTCACAGGCAGCTCTTGAGCCAGATCTGGCTCGTAGCCGTACGGCTTGACAGTTTTTGCAGTCGGGCTGACGACGCTGTCAGCCATCGCGTAGCCGAGGTCACCATAGTGGAGAGGTCGGCGATTAAAGATTTTGATAGTCTTATCCTTGGAAGACGTAACAAGGATGCGCTTGTCAAAGCGGACGTTGAGAACAGACTCACGGTGAGCCTTGGTAATCCTTTGGAGTAGCTCGCCGGTCGAGAACTTCCAGATGAAAATGTTGGAATCACTGCTTCCTGACACGATTATATCTTCTTCGGGGTCGGCATCAAACTGTAGGCAAAGCACTGAGCCATGGTGTCCCGCCAGCGGGGGACGCACCAGGCGTCGAGTGTGCATGTTCCAAATACGCATTGTCCTATCCCGGCTGCCGCTGACGAGATAGTTTGCGTCAAACTGTATCGTGTAAACGCATTCCTGGTGGCCCTCCTCAGGGTAGTTTGGATGGGGCAGCATGAATGTCGAGAACTTGCCGAGCTCCCAGTTGGATTCAAGGCGACGTCGCATGTTGTAGAGATATTTCCAGTTGATGCGGTAGCGTGAGCTCGGTACATCCCAGGTAAACAGGCCCGAACGTATCGACTTGGATTCGGCGACAGTGGAAAGGGGCGTTGATGGATCTGGGCTGGTTCCGGGGGCCTTGCGCTTGGCGCGTGCATCACTCGGGCCAAAGCTGCGATCGACGCTTTTGCCCTTGCCCGAGAAGCTGGCCATTTCGACATCACCCATGGGCGTCGCAGCACGCCGGCTGGAAGAAAACGAGGATGTCGGTGAGCCAAACATGCTGGTACCGTAAGCGCCGTCTCTTGTCGATTGTTGTCGATCGCTGTCGACCATTTCCATGTCTTCGTCGTCGTTCATGATGGCGCGCACTTTGCTGGCGGGCTCGTCGGAGGAATGTGACTGTATAGCACCGATGGAGTTTGTAACCTTTTCATTTTCACACGCCTCTGCATCCGCGATTTCCTTGTATACAGCTTTCCAGCCTTCAAGGCCGTATAACTTCTCCCAAAGCTTCCGGTCGAGAGCAAGGTCGTTCCAGGCTCTGCATGTTTGCAATACGCAGACAAGGGAGACGGGGTCGAGGTATCCGAGAATCTTGAGGCATATTTCGGCGGGGAGGTGCTTTATAAAGTCAATGTATAGTCGCGGACTCAGTCGTTGCACGATGCTGGCTATGGTGGAGGTGGGCAGCTCCTCGAGCAGGGCCATGGTCAGCTCTGGGGCCAATGTTAGCTTTTCAAGACACGATGACAACATGTCGCATTCGGGTGCAACGAACCCGTTTTCACCGAGACTGGCAGCAGAGACGCATTGCTGGCCAGCCATGCAGGTAGCTCTGCTGGAGAACGCAGCGTGGAGAGGGATGTCGAGAGGGCGGTGGTTTCCTCTGGGTTCAGAGGCTCTTCCGAGTAACCCTCGTCGGGCTGGTGGACGGGAGAGAAGGGATCCATGACGGCGTGAGGTGTCCCGTCATTGGTTACGGCGGTAGTCGCGGGCTAGCCTAGGCGATGTGACTCTGCGGGTCTACAGGCGAAAGAATCGTGGCTGCGGGTTAAGGTTGAGGAAGCGCGGTGCGTGGCTTTTGGAACCTGGCTGGAGTCCAACGCACCAAGAGGCGTCCAGCAGTCGTCGTAGAGACGCAGCGGTCGGAATCTTTGCAGGACAAAATACCGCGTATCTTGTGCAGACAATGCGCAGGCCGCAAAGAAGCCTGGCCAGTCTGTGTCGGCCGTTTGGCGGGTTCGGTCGTGTGCCGTGGGTGAAGGGATGTTTTGTTGACGAAGTGGTGTGGTGATGCTTCAACGTGGGCGGCTGTTCCGTCTGTACTACGAGTACTAAGCAGGCGGCGTTTGCTGGTGCTACGCTGCTAAAACCATGGCAGCTAACGGGGACGGGAGAGCGGGCCTTGTCGCACCGGCAAATTCCAGAGGTGGCAGGGCCGCTGCTGGTGGGTACTGGCGCCGCTTTGGCGGGGGAAATCTGACTTTGTGGTCAGGCCTGACTAACTATTCAGTTACGAGGCTGCGTCGGCGGCTATAATTTACTCTGATTGCTTTTGTCATAGTTTGAATCACGGAAAAGGGATAGGCAAAGCCGGCGGTGTATGGCTAACTTTGCGCCGAATTCAATCACGAAGCTCGCAAGGGATAGCTTTTTGCCTTGACCAAGACAGCTCGCACCACACCTTTTTTTTTGGTCTGAGGAGTGTTCAGGACAATAATAAATACAGTCCTCCAGTTGCAGTCGTTTTGATCAAGTAGAGCTCAGAGTAAACACTTGATCGATCGAGCATGCTAGCTGTTCCGAGGACTTGCTACAAGTTGGTGGCCAGCACCGTCGTTGTGCAACTAGTGCTTGGACGTGGTGCTTGGATGACGAGGCAGGAGGGTCAACGAATTGTTACTTCACGTATGCGACGTGTTGATATTTCCAATGCCGACTCGGCAGGCCGAAGCTGCCAATCTCTCTAAATACGGCGTCAACTCTTACAGCAATGACATCAAGTCCGGAGCTGTGCGGGTTGATTTGGCGGGTGGGTGGGTCTGTGCCCTTGTCGGCTCCGGGCTCCGGCGCTTAAATCCGTGAGGGCATCGAAGTCCGCATTGGTTGATATTACCACGCATACGGAGTACTTGAAGCGGACATAGCGGACCAAAGGTACGAACAGCTACTTTGAGTCCGAAGATTTTCTCATAAGAGGCGGAGTTTTATTACAAGATGTTGGTTTTATCCTGTGCCTCGGGACAGTATATAAGGCCTCCCAACGCACCTTCAATGAAGTCGAGCTGTCATAACCATAAACTCCTAAATCAAGATCCTTTGACCTATCACCTTTCAATTTTTTAAAAAGAAGAAAAAATTGAAATTTTCAACGTTTTCTTCTAATTTAATTTCACGAGAACAAACACAATGGCTCTCGAATACGCCAAAGATCAGCCCGCCGGCTTCACAAACCGTGTTGAGCACGTCGCCATTATTGGTGTAAGTCATTGCCACTCTGCACAACTTGGATCTTCAGTTTTTGCTGACAAATTGACGTCTTACAGGCAAGCGGACAAATTGGCCAACCCATTACCGATGCCCTTCTCAAGACTGGCAAGCATACTGTAACTGCCATCACCCGCCAAGGCAGCTCCAGCGCGCTCCCCGAGGGCGTGAAAGCTATCAGGGTCAACTACGACGACGAAAGCACCCTGGTATCAGCTCTCCAAGGCCAGGATATGCTCATCATCTCTCTTCCTGCGGGGACCGAGGTAGATGCCCAGGACAAGATTGTCGCGGCCGCCAAAAAGGCTGGTGTTGGGCACGTCATGCCCAACGCCTGGGGCGGCGATACGCAAAACAAGAAGCTCTCCGACGAGAGCCTGGTTGGAAAAACGTACGAGCGAGGTATCAACGCCATCGAGGAGATGGGCGTGTATTGGACAAATCTGTGCTGCTCGTTTTGGTACGAGTACTCGCTTGCGATTCCACTTGCCTACGGAATCGATGCTTCTAGCAAAAAGGCTACTTTTTACGGTGATGGCAATGTTCACATCAATACCTCTACCTGGCAGCAGTGTGGTCGGGCCGTTGCATCTTTTTTGAGCCTCAAGCTGCTGCCGGAAGATGAGAGTGACAAGTCTCCAACCATTTCTGCCTGGTGCAACAAGTCGCTGTACGTTTCTAGTTTTATGCTCTCGCAGCGTGATATGCTGGACAGCATCCAACGTCTGCAAGGAAGTACGGATGCAGATTGGGAAATATCTTATGAGCCAGTCGAGGAGCGATACAAGAGGGGACTCGGCTTGCTCGAGTCTGGAGACCGCAGCGGATTTCTCATTTCTTTGTATGCTCGCCGATTCTACCCTGCCGACGAGGACACTGAAGAGAAGAACCGCCGTCTCGATAATGATGCTCTTGGATTGCCCAAAGAGGACCTTGACAAGGCTACCGCAAGAGCTTTGCACATGTCTGCTTCTGAATGGAACCCATTTATTACGCGGAATGGTGCCAAGATATATGATTAGGTGTAATGGAGGGACGGTAACGACGAAGAAGTACAAGTTAGCCTAGAGATATATGATGATGATGATTAATTGATTACTACCTCTGTGTAATGTATCAAGTATTTGCCAGTTGGCATATTTTTTTTACGAACATCATCAGTCTATTATTTATTAGTGTGGCTCTGGGAGTTGATGAGTGTATATCCCACCGCTTCATTTAAAGTGACCCGACCCGTCGACCTCTTCCGCAAGGAGCCGATCGTTTAACACGGCAGGTTTATTTAGTGGGCTACAGTACAAGAGATGTAAACACAGTAATCAAATCTGTGCGGGCCGTTGACATATGCTGAGACCAAAATAGAAAATCCTCCTCCCCCCTGGAAAGTTTGGGCGCAGCTGTTTCGCAACGCAAGGGGCGTTTGGTGGTTGGCCACAAATACACATCTTGAAACGTTGGCGGTCCCGTGGACAGGATGGAAGTGGGTGGTGGGCAGGAATAAAAGGGTGGTGGAAGAAGGAGAGCAGGTAGCAGTATCTGGCTCATGTCACCTGAGCAAACTTCTATAGCATGTCGGCATATGTGGAATCGGTGTACCAGTATGGCGAGGAGAGGCTTTGTACCGAGGTGCGATGTCGAGGTGCGTTGCTTTGCTAGTTGTGACAGTGGCCAAATGCAGGTCAATGACTTGGGGGAAGCAAAGTTCGCTTGTATGGCAGAAAGCATGAGTCGTTTCTACGGGATACTGTGGCGAGGTCAAAGCAAAGAATCGCCACACTGGAGAGAACAATGCAAGCGGAGAGGGGAGACGTAAAGAAGAAGGAAGAATAAAAAATAAAAATGGAAAAAGAAAAGAAAGCAACGCCGTGGATGCTTTTTTGATGGTGGTGGTGGTGGACGTACGAGTACATGTGGTACATGGTCAGGTGTCGACAAGAGCTGTAAGAAAAAGAAAGGCACCTTTTATATGGCACCAACGCTACGTCATTACTCGTAGTGTAGCCTTGAGACGATACTGGTACTGTACAGAAATAAGGGATTATTAAAACACAAGTTGACTTGTAGACAATATTTGTTTATGAGAGCGAGTCGAGTACAGACGATGACAGCTCATGTTGGGCGTTGGGTCTGTGCTAGTATGCATAGGTATGTAGTACTCGCCAGGCAGGGATACAAATTGTTTTACACCATGTAGCTAGACCAGCCATGAAACAAACAAAAGGGCCAAATACCAGGCTAGCTGATGAAGCCCGTGCAGGCCAGAAACAGCTTGACCACACTCCAGCTCATGCTGGTAGCTACGAGGAATTATCAAAGCAGCCGCCTTGGTTGTTTATGTACTACCCGTAGTACTGTAGGTGGCATGCAGGTATGTACAGAGTACTACTCGTCGTACTCGGTTACCCAGGGCAGATCTCGACCGCCCAAGCTCGACCTCCCCTCGCTGGAAAGGGCAATTACTGGGTCCGGCGAGAGCGCAAGCCTGCGTTCTTCAGCGAATACAAGTAGAGGTACCCGCGGCCGTGTGGGGCGCATGCAAACTTTTCGCAGTCGCTGAGCCAGCAGCTTGTCACTTTACATGCAGCCCGACGCCCGATTTCTTTTGATTTTTCTTTACGTTGCAGGTACCGCCTGATTGGGCTGGGGCTTGCAGCAGTACAAAGTACCCGCGGCCGTGGGTGTCTGTTCGAGAAGCCCATGCTGCACCATGCGATGCAATGCTGGTTCATCATGTACGGACGAGTACCGAGTATTTGCAGCGGATTCCTCCCTCCTGCTATTCGTCGTATCTTGCGTGTCTAATGTATGTCTTTAAGAGTGTACGGAGTACTCCAGATGCACCGAGTCTACTCCTTGTGTCCCTGCGTGCCTGTTTGTTTCGTCCTGTTACATGATGACACCCTTGTGGTACACCAACATCTCATGTCGCTCTCTTTGCCGTAGGTAATTTTTTTTTAAAAAAAAAAATAAATCTGATAAGCTGTTTCTGTTTATTTACAACCTTGTATCTGCTACGGCATGACATTTTTCTCTTCTCTATTTTTCTTCTCGCTTTGTTTAGCCACGAGACAAGACCCCTCGTGCTGAAGTTGGACATGCTTTACCGCCGATGGACATTTTCTGCTCTGCGTGACACAAATGACATGCTACCTGTATATGCCGATTCCGCTTCGAAAAGCGAATTCAAATACTCTATAAATGTTGGAAAATAATGAAAACAGAAAAAGAGCAAGAGGGGCTTTTCAGAATACTACAATTCCCTTGTATTCTGGCTCGATATCCCGCCTAGTAATAGGGGATACTACCTTAACTCTTCTCTCCTTTCCCTGTCCAGCCCCCTAACTTGCACTTGACCAGGTACCTGCCCGTCCGCCGACGCGCCCGCTTCGTCCCAGGTACCGCACAACCTTGTCCGTGCCCACCTTCCCGCCTCCGCTAAGGCCAGCAGAACCCACAGAACGTCTTCCACTGTATCTGCAACTGTATGCTCGACCGCCTTGCCTGCCAGAGTCACGTCTCCTCCTCGGCCACACCCCCCGGACTGTTTGAAGCCATCTTTAACCCTCCATCGCCCGTTGTGTCTCCTTTCGTGCCGTGCCGTGGGCTTCTCTTCTCTAAAGACCGTCTCATCCTTGCCAGTACGGTTCAAATCACTACTCGGCAATATCGAATTCGTGGCCCTTTTTCGCTGTCGTCGCGACGAGTTTTGAGTACAAAGTCGCCTGCTCCTGAACCACTTTTGGCAGCCCCTCCTCCTCCTCCTCTCCTCGTCGCTACCCTTTTTTTCCCTCTCGGCGGCGAACACACCACACTACACACCTCTCCCGCCCTCCCCCGCATAAAAGAACCTCCCTCGATCCAATACGTCTCCCTCTGCTTGTCGAGCCACGAAGAAAGAGCCGCTCCTTGGATCAAATACGTTGTTAGCCCTGCGTAACCGTTTGGCAACGGCCCGCCACCACGGCTTGCACTCCTTCTTGGTCCATCTCACCCGCTATCGCTATCCGTCAACATCGTGATCCCACGGGAACCTGCAGGACACAATCTTGGTTCGCTTCCACCAAACGCCTCCGACAGAACTGAGCCCAAAACCCCTCACGCGCTCCCGCATTTCCTTCGTCTCTTCGACATCTACGCCCGCTCGTATTTCTCGGTCCTGGCCAGACAGGAAGAGCGCTTCATCTCAACCCCCACCGCCGCTACAAAGTTCGCCGTTCCTTTCCGCCCGCATTGTGCTTCTTCAGCACTCGCGACGGATGGACTGATAGGACATGGCACATGCGATCCTCGCTCGAACAAATACCGCTCCGACCCTACCATCCTCCTCTAACGGCGTCGGAGGTTTCTCGCAAAGCAGCATGACTTCTCCGCCGCGCACCAGCCAGCTGTCGGGCTCGACGCAGCATACTGGCTCGTCGGCTTCCTTAAACTCCCTCAACAGCTCCTCCACCGTCGTGCCCGCGCAGGGCGGCCCCATTGTCGCCACTACAAACATCATCAACCAAAAGGCCGATGCCTCTCGCTCCCTCTACCAAATCTGCGTCTCTCTCAAACAGCGCCTGCGCCAGGTTCCCGGCTTCCAGCCATTCCTCGACGACCTCGACCCCTCAGACCCCGTCGACCCGCTATGGAACCTCTTTCGAAGCGGCTATCCGCTGCTCGTCATCTACAACTCGCTCCAGCCCGCCGAGGCCCTGAAAGTCGAGGACCCAAACGCTAGCGAGGCGAAACGGTCCAAGATTGCCATCTTCAAGTTTGTCCAGGCTTGCATGAAGGAGCTCAAAGTCCCCCCGGCAGAATGCTTTGTCATTACTGACTTGATGGGCAACGACACCAGCGGCTTTGTCAAGGTAACTCACGTTCTGCCCTATAAACCATGGCCGATTTATCCACCATACTAACCCTTCTTCATTGCAGGTCACTCAGGTTGTCAACTATGTCCTCGATCTGGCCGACCAGCACGGCCAGCTCATGCAGCTGCAGCCATACCCCGAGGATGACCTCGATACGTCCGGCGCTGGCTCACAAATGAGCTACCGAGATCACATTGTCAAGGAACTTGTCGACACAGAACGCAAATATGTACAAGATTTGGAGAATCTCCACGACCTGAAAAAGGCCCTCGAGCAAAAAGGCGCCGTCCCCGGCGACATTGTCCACCAAATATTTCTCAACATCAACGCCATTTTGGACTTTCAGCGTCGATTTCTTATTCGCGTCGAGACGACCAATTCCATGGCCAAGGACTCGCAGCGCTGGGGCTCGCCGTTTTGCTTTTACGAAAGCGCATTCGACATCTACCAGCCTTTTATTGCCAACCAACGAAAAGCTGCGCAAGTTGCAAACCAAGTCTTTGACAAGATTCAGCTCTCTGACCACCCTGTTGCCGCCGATTTCAACACACTAGACGGATTCCTCCTGAAGCCCATGCAGCGCCTGGTCAAGTACCCTCTTCTCCTCAAGGTACGTACCATTTCGCAACTCACTAAATAAGCAAACGTTTTGCTAATCTGCATGACAGGATCTGCACAAAAAGACGGAGGATGCCGAGACCAAGGCCGACTTGACTGCCGGCTGCGAGGCGGCGGAGCGTGTCTTGCGCAAGGCCAACGAGGCGGTACACAGAGATCTTCTGGATGAAGCGCTCGAGGACCTCATCACCCGAGTAGACGACTGGAAGTCACATAGAGTGGAACAGTTTGGTCGGCTACTTTTGCATGGTGTCTACGGTGTCCTTACTGGCAAAGCGGACCAAGAGAAGGATGTGAGTGTATACCCTCCCTTTGAGGTTGAAATTGCCCAAACGCTGACAACTTATATAGTATGAGATCTATCTCTTTGAATGCATCTTGCTATGCTGCAAGGAGCTGTCTCCAAACAAAAGCAAGGATAAAAAGGACAAGACGAGATCCCAAGGTCCAAAGATTAAGAACAAGAACGCAAAGCTCCAGCTCAAGGGCCGCATTTTCATGGCTAACGTAACTGACATTGTGTCCCTCTCAAAGCCTGGTATGTGCCTAGCACCTGGTATCTTGGCCGTCCGACGAAGCTAACGCCTAGGCAGGTTCTCACAGCGTTCAAATCTGGTGGCGAGGCGATCCCGGCGTTGAAAACTTTACCATCAAGTTCCTCAACGAAGAGATGATGAGGAAGTGGGCCACCAACCTCGAAACGCAGCGCAAGGAAAACGTTCCACGATCCTCGTTGAGTGTCGATGCCGTACCCCAGGATTTCGCGTGGACACGAGACCAAGCAGGTGGCCTGGAAAACCCGTACTTGCAGCAGGAGGAGGATGAGGATGATGAATATGGCCCTGCAACTGCCCCCGCGCAGTTCCCGGTTCCCCCGCAATCCAGCTCATTTTCGCGCACATCCTCGAGCTCCAACATGCGGCAACGGTCTCTGACTGGTGAGAGCGCACAGTCGCTTGCTGGTGTGGCTAGAGCTCCTCCTCCTCGGTTCCCGATGCCGCCGCCCGCACCTCTCAGCCTGCAAACGCAAAGCAACGGTGCGCCATCACCTGGCACAAGAGGCGGCGATTCGTATTTTTCCCCAACTGCCGACTCCCCCAACTCTTCGCGAACTAGTGGTGCCAGCGGTGTCTTCCCTGGCCCACCGTATCAGTTTCCAAAGAATGGAAGCTCGCAACCTGGATGGGACGACCATACCCGATACACTGCTCCGGCGATGCCCAGAGCCCCGTCTCGTGATGGCACTCCGCCCAACTCGTACGGCATGAATGGCCGAACGACACGCGGGCCGTCTCTTCCTGCCATGTCGACTCATGGTCACTCGTACTCTCATAGCCAAGGATCCGTCCAGCAACAACGCAGCCGATCTTACAGCACTCCTGATCCTAATCCGGGGCTTCCTCGACAACGACAGCCCAGTCAGGGCAATGTACCGGCAGTGCCTGGAATTCCTCAGCACTTGCACGACAGCAACGCTTCGAGGTCGCAAACGAGTTCGCCGAGAAACGAGTTACCGATTCGCTCAAACAACAACAGCCCTGGGGCACCTCGTCACCATATGCACAAGCACTCTGGCAGTCTTGGTGGAACCATGACACAGTTCCCGGCGCAGCCTATTTACCCGCGACAAAACACTCCTGGATCGCAAGGTTCTGCCGTCCTTCGCGTCGACTCGTCCGGGCCCAACTCACGAACCGGATCGCCAGCTATCGGCAGCGGTCCCATGGGTGGTGGTGCCGATATGCCGCTTCCTACGCAGCTCAAAGTACGAGTCACCTGTGACGGTGGCAACTACGTAACGCTTGTTGTCGCATTCAACATTACCTACCAGTCGCTGATTGACCGCATCGACGCAAAGTTGGCGCGATTCATGACCAACAGCATTGGGAATGGCAATCTGAAATTGCGCTACCAAGATGAAGATGGCGACTTTGTCACTATCGAGAGTGACGACGACATCCAAATCGCCTTTATGGAATGGCGTGAGGGTGTCCGCAATATGTACTCTGGCGGCGTTGGCGAAATTGAGTTGTTTTGCGTGGGAGAAAGTTCATAGCTTGAGCCACCACAACGACCAGATTCGCGTAGACGGTTAAAGTACATGTTCGCATCTATGCTTGTCAGCGTTTGATATTATAAAGATTCTTTACCTTGTCTTGACGTCCAAACAAAACGACCACACATCACACACATACTCTCTTTCTGGTACATATTATCTGACTCGAAGTTGTACCCTTCATCCACTCCCTCTACATCTACGACTCAAATCATCGACGATCTTTTGTCGACCTTTTCTTCTTTTTTTTTGGGAAAGACTTTTTTTTCTTTTTTTGGTTTCCGGAATCGACCATGGCATTTTCCATTTTACATTCGTTTAAATATTTTACAATGGGCGGCCTGTTTATTTTGTCTTTTGTTTCTCGGCGCTCGGAGTGATGAAATCTAAGGCGTGTGGTTCGGAACATGATTGGCTTCAGGGCACTATTTTCTTGGTTGCAAGGGATTCTCGCAGCAAAACATTGCATATTTTTTTCACTTTTATATTTTGCTGCATGTGAGGTGTGTCGCATCTGGTGGATGTGGATAGACTATGTGAGGAACTGGATAGACGGTAGATAGACTAGGCCAGTTGAATGGACAGCTTGTCCCTGATGAATAATTTTGGAAGCAGTGAGCATATTTGTCACAATCGTATTTGAAATACAAATAACAAGATGGAAGAAGATTGTTTTGTTGTGTAGTTGGTATACATAGTGTTACAGTATAATTGGCTTTCATCGACAAGCCCATTGTACAATTCCCCCTTTCTAGCCAAATCTGCACCAAAAAGTCAAATGTAGATGAAAAACGCCCAGCGCAGAGTCCACCACTCTGCTATGTAATCCTCGCATCGTTTTGTATAATGGTATTCCCACTCGCTTCGTCAACCCTCCGTCGCAGTTCTCTTCTCCTGTGTTCCTTGTACTTATTTTCAATTTGCAGTTTTTTTTTTTATCGCTGCTTCCCTTGGCTCGTGAGGTATTGATTCATGCGGCCTAGGTGGTGGTTTATCGTATTCACTGGTGCGGGAGGCGGCTTGGGGCCGTCCATGCATTTGCGGAGTTGGCTTTCTACCGCTGCGCAGCCGACGGCGTTGTAGCCTGCTGAAGCCCAGCATGCTGTTGTTGGAAAAGAGTGTTAGCTATAATTTCAAAACAATAGCTTACTTTTTTCACCCGGTTCTTTCTAACAGGTACTGAGCAAAAGGAAAGGGGGTGCAAAGTAACGTACCGAGAACGCTAGACATGATGGCGATGCATGGATTCTCTGGTGCGCGCTTGGGATTGTGCACGCGTAGCGTCTTGAGGGGTGGTAGGCGGATGGCTTTGTGACCGCCTGACATGGTTACGGTGGTCTGCGCCCGAAAAAAGGATTGCGAGACGGAAGTGTTTTGTCGATTGGAGATTTCGTGAGCTTCGGAGGGTGCATGGATGGGTGTAGGGGAGGTTTGCGATGGGAAGATTTGGAGATGCGCGATCACGTGGAGACTCACGTGCTCGTTTTGTGAGTGGTGGAGGGGGTTGATACGAACTTATTTTTACTTTGAGATACTATGAATCCGGACAAGGGCAAAAAATATTAATGAAAAATTAAAGAATTGGATTAAAGGCAAGGTTTTCCTTTATGAAGTCTAGTTGGTTGATCTTTGGTTGTTGTAATATCGGTATTATACAGTCTCTTAACCTGTTGTGATGTGCCTGCATACACACCTGTATGTGGTATCAAGATTAAAGCACGGTTGTTAGCAGCCTTGAAAAATATAGTAAAAGTCAATTATAAATATTGGAATTTAGAAACATGAAAAGGCTTGCCGAATACTATATAAATTTGCTTCAAAACGCTCAAATCTATTCGCGGGGGGGGGCCAAACTCTCCAGAATCCTGTATAATGTGCCCTTCACTAACCACACTGCAAAACCATGAGAGTCGTTGCCCTCACATAGTCGGCAAAATGTCCTTATCCCGCTTATAAGCCTCTGGCGTCGCAGCAGGCTTAATCCTACTCGGCGACCTCAACTTTGCCCAGACCGACTTATCCTTCTTGTTGCGCTTCTTCTTGCCCTCGCCTGTATTCTTGGCCTTTCTCCCCTCGGGCGTCTTTTCTTGCGCCCGGCGCTTCTTTAGGCGACGGCGGCGAAAGTACCATACTGCTGCGACGACGATTATGAGGACGGGAATGCCAATGGCAAAGGCGAGGATAAAGCGCTTGCCGTTGTCTGTGCCGTCGCTGTTGCGATGTGCTGCGCCGCCTACTCCGCCTACTGAGGCTGCGCGTATTGATGGCTGGTTTGTTAGATTCGGCTATAATTTGGGAAGCATAACAGTTGTACTCACGGTATTGACTTGTAAAGGAATATACATTATGGAATTACGGAGTTATGCGCCGGTCAAGGGAGGTCATCTCTTGCGGATATGACGTATGGGTTTAAGGGGGACGCTGGCTGATGCTGGACTCGAAAAGTCGGGGTATAATGAAAAAGTAGAAAGATTGCGCGCTATTTGAGAAATTGTAGATTTAGATACGATCGAGGCGTAGAGCCCATTGTTGAAATATTCAAGATTTATCGCATTTGCCAAGAGAACATGAACCTGCTTCGCCTTGCGCGCTTGTGAACGATGATGTAGTAGCCCCACTGCGCTTCTCGCAAGGCTGCGGTCGGGCGTCGTGAGATGAGAATGAGGATTCATTGGCTAGTGTTGTGCCAGCTGAGATTCGCTTGGAAATATGTTTATGCATATTTACCGTAAACGTGCCAAGCTGAATGAAATCAAGGAATATGCTTAGCCGACATGTATATCATGGTTAAAGCCAGCACTCATTCGCGGCTGTTGTGAAACGGGAGGAATGCCTCTAATCTTTACGTACGACAGCGATGTTATTAGACAAGTCTTTTCAGTGGTTACGTACCATAAACGTCTCCGCAGCGTCTACTCGTAGAAAAAACACTCAGTTCAGAATCACTCGTCGTCGCATCAGGGCGCCGAGACACCGACGCAGCATGCAGTAAGCTTACAGCCAAGACATGCCGCGGTGCCGGCGGCTATAGAAGTGGGTTGGGGGCCTTACACTGCCACCGGCAAGATTGGTCATGAGTAAGAGCGGTTCGATCGAGAGTCTTTCTCCAGAGCGATTAAGCTTAGCCGTTGGATTGCGTAGTGGCTCTACAAGTAAAATATACTGCATCCAAGTTTACTGTCTTTGCCTCGATATCACTCCATTCAAAGTGTCGCTGGAAGCTATATCAGGTTTTTGGACGGCATTGGACTCTGTCAATCTGTACCCTCGGAGACTTACTACCTTGTCCGACAACTATCGACGCCGGCAAACCAAAGGATGCATTGTAGTCACTAGACTCAACCAACCACGCAGCTAACCTACATTAGGGAGCTGCATTGCGCCAACCAGTTTAAGCATATCATCCAGACCCCTCACTCCCTCACCGTCAAGTGCCGACCTATTATACAGAGCTGAATGGCTAAGTTTGACGTGTGCAACGTTGGCCACACCCCGCATCTATTCTCTGACATGGCGGGAGGAGGCAGGTCAAAGTTGCCGAGTGAAGATCTTGTTACGTATGAGGAGAGTGAGATTGACGTTGCGCGGGGGAATACTACTATAGGCAGCTGTATAAAACTAGTATATAAAACGCCATTGTATCCCCAAGTCGAATGCAGCCAAGCATCAAACATACCCCCTTTTTTCGGTCCATTTTCCACAACTCCAATCATAGTTACCAACCAAAACTCCAACAAGAATGCAATTCTCCGCCGTCGTCACCATTGCCTTTGTGGCCCTTGTTGCTGCTTCTCCTCTCGAGCGCCGCAAGCCCACTCTCGCCGAGTGCTGCTGCTGCAATGGTGGCCCGTCTGTTGGCTGCGACGCCAACCAGGACTGCTCGCCCATCACGGAAGGCAAATGCTCCTTTACGCTGTGCCCTTTTTAATCGCTTCCTCGGAATTGCTGGCGGGGTCGCTATAGTAGCTGCTGGGCCCGCCTTGTATCTGCAGTCTGGGAGACTTGGTGGTTTCATTATCATAAATATGTCGCGCTGGATGTGGTTGAATACACGACTTTGTTTTCTCATGTCCATTCTGTTGTGCAATTTCCTTTGAGCGTGATGTGGTGACTCCTTCAAAGACAGCAGAAATGGTAAATGCAACGCACCATTATAATGCGCTTCCGCTCACTGCAATCAGCGTAGAGACAAGCCCTGCTCATCACCTTCTTCGCCTTCCTCGTCCTCTTCCTCCTCGCCACCCTCCTCCTCGTCATCGTCGTCGTCATCGTCATCATCGTCATCTTCATCGCTGGACGCACCCGACCCATCGCTGGAAGCATCACTACCTGGGTCATAATCCTCCTCATCCTCGTCCTCGTCGTCATCCTGATCTGCATCCTGCTGCGCCTTGACCAGCTCAGTCAGTCCTTCACCACCATCTTCGCCATCTTCACCCCGCTTGGCCTTGTTTTCTGCCAGCTGCAGCTTGCCTTTGCGTTCTTCCGCCATGCTGCGATCTTGCAGGCCGTTTCGCTTGATGTAATCGTCGATGCCACCGTAATCTTGCTGGTCAATCATGCCGAATTCAAGCTCCTCTGTAGCATCGCCCTCCTCGGGGAAGACTTCAATTACAATGTTAAAGGTGATTTGGAGAATGTTGGTGTAGCTTATAGCAGCGACTCGTTTCAGTGGGACAAAGATGAGCGGTTTTTTGTAACCCCAGAGAATGCCATTCTCGAGGAAGAACAGGTAGCCGTCTTTGGAGCCTCGGAAAGCACCAATGTGGACAGCCTTTTCGTTTGGTCGATGTGATTGTCGAATGACGCTGTGAAACTTGCTAGGGTTGGCAGAGACAATCTCGACAGGATTGCCAACAGCGCGTAGCCTCTTTTCAAAGGCCCAGTTGAACAGAGTCTTGTACGTGTCGGAAACTGCTGCTGCGGCTCCAGCTTCGCTTCCTCCGATGGTGCCCTCTTTTGGAGCGGTAGCAGGCACTGTAAAGACAAGAGGCTCAGCTGTGGGCGGCGATCCTCTGGGCGGAATACTGGCGCCGTGGGGAAAGAGGAGATAGTTGTGCTGCACTTGAGTTTTTTCAGGAACAGGTAGATAGAATGCATATTCTACCACAATTAGCACAAGCTCAAAAATGCAAGCGTAGGGTTTACCTACCAATCTGGCTCCAGGGATATATCATGCTGTCGATGGGTATTTTAGTTCCCGGCGCACGAGCATATAGAAAATTCTCTGTAAAGCATAGTTCAAACTTTTTGCGCTGCGGCACAGAGACGGAAATTTCCTTGACCTCAAGTAGAACCTGCTCGTGAGCTGCATTTCCAACTGCTGGTGCGGATGACCCGTTGGTGCTAGCCGCTTGCACCTTTCTTCGCTTCTGGTCAGGCTCTCCGCTACCTTGTAACTTGTCGTGTAGATGAGACGCAATTTCGTTGAAGAGGGCAACCTTTCCGGGCGTTTCTGAGGAAAACACAATTAGTATAAAATAATTAGGTGGTGTTTTAGCTGTTTTTTTAGGGTCGCAGCCTACCGGCACATCTCTTGATACCGTCCAGGATATCTTGGCGAGGCTGGAAGATGGCATTTAGCCTCGTCCAGTCCAGTTCGATAGTCATTTTGGATCAATCGAGGTTCGATGCTTTCGGTGGCCTGCCACTATTGCAATCGATTGTTGGTGGTGTCGGAGGCTTCAATTGAAACTTTTCCTTGACTCGCAGACGCGACGTAGTTTTGACGCGATAATCGCTGCTTAGTCATTATCTATAGCCGCCCTCAACTCACACCGCGGGGTGCCTGTCTCCCCGCCAGATTGCCAAGTTGAGAACCATACAAACGACTAAAACGACGGAATTTGGAAATTTGTGGGAATATTCATGAATACACGCCATAGTCTTATGATTTAGTCATGTCTGCGCCGTTTCCAAATGTATATACGCACAGAAAAGTGGCGGAGGCATCGTCAAAAGCATGCGACATATGTTACAAGCCCAGCACATCTGTCCTCATAACGCCGGATAAAAAGGTATGAGAATTCTGTGAAAATTTAAGAGCTGAACTACATGCTAATGTTTTGCGCTAAAGGACTTTTTCTATGTCTGTCCAGGCCATCTAAAGGACCGCTACTTTTGCACGCCAAAGATTGATGAGGAAGCTGTCAAGGCAAAGCGAGAACGAGAGCTCGCCGCTGAAACGGAAAAGCTAAAAAAGGAATACGAAGAGAGGCAAAAGAAGAAGAAGGAAAGGGAAGAAAAGAAGAAAGAGGATGAAAAGAATAAAGCCAAAAAGGACGACAAGGACAAGGACGACAAAAAGGATAGCAAAGATGACAAAGATAAAGATGATGCAGATGACAAGGTGAGAAGCTTTGCCTCAGTTGATGAATGGTGACTAATGGTGTGTAGAAGGGTGAAAGCTCAGACTCTCCCAAGGAAGAAGACGAGCCTCGTGTCTTTGAGTTGAAAAGGTATAGTGCTCTCGGATGAGTTGATCTGCACGGAGACTGACGAAATTCCACAGCTCGTTTTACCAACAACGCTTGCTAAAGAAGCGTCAGGCGGAAGCAGCAAAGAGGGATCGTGAAAGAGTTTCAAAGCCTGGATACTTTCCGTCTGTACCAACTGAGCCACCTAGCAAGCCTACGAAATAAAGATACCCTATACATGATCCAATGTTACAAGTTTGCATCCTTGCAGCGACGGAACTTGAAAGAGAGTAAGCTATGCAGCATGTAATGGTAAAAGATGATTTTGAGTAAACAATTACCAATATCGTCCGTACGTTGTTGAGCTGGCTTCGGTTGACACTGCTATGTCGTTTGTCTGAAAGGAGAGCAATGTTACAGGAGGCTGGCAACTTAGCTTGACGTAAGCTGTCTTCAAACTTCCGGTACGATCTCGGGAGCATACAGACTGTTTGCTATTCGATATTCAAGACATTTTGGCATGTATCATCTTTCCGCAGTACTGCATCTTGCTGACTCAAATGGGGCTGTTGGCTCATGTGCTTACTTGCCAACTCTGGCACCCCCGGGCGCCCCTTAAACTACGCAGCGCTAATTGTCAGGTAGATGGCAAGCCATCATTTACAGTCAGCATGCGTAATTTGTAGATACATGACTATGTAAGCAGAAACACGAATGGTCGGGTAATGCGTGTGTATCCACGTACGGAATTCTGGTAGTCAGTGTCTATACAGTAATACATCTAGTTAAAATTTCGTACCAAGACTGAAGGCCTGCTCTATGTTGCTCCAGGTATTTGCGCCTCTTTTGCTTCAAGTACGGGTTCCGTCTGCTTTTCGTATTTTCACGCCACCCGATCACGATTGGCTTCTTTTTAAAGACAACCATCTAGACCCAAAGCAATAACAAAAGGCGAAGCCATATTAATCTAAATGTAAGCCATTCTACGATTCTGCACTTGCAGGAAACCATAGGCGTGTCGTTAACACTATGGTATGCTTTGTCGTGTTCAAAGTTTCTCGGCACTGTAGCCTGTTCTGTCTTTGCTTACTCGCATTTTGCCAACACCTTCAATAGAGCTACGCCTTGACTCTATCTTACGGTACATTTCATTTCTATTGTACTGTGCATAAATCAGACTTGTCACTTTCCGGGTCACGACGATGCATATTGTCTGTACGAGGTCACCTCTAAGCACACCCGTGAAAAAAGTCTCCGCGAACCACGAAAGAATTTTCCACAGCCTTGTGGGCAGCATGTCATCAGCCCTTGGCCCCGGTAGAAGCTTACTGAATATTTCTCGTTTAAAAAGGATTTTACTCCAGGCAAGGCCCGTTCCTTGGTCCGAGTGGCACATATGACAGCGGCATAGTTGAGGGGGGCGTGTAGTCTCAAAACGTGAAAGATAGTGGTGTGTGTAAATGCTGCACTAGATACGCTACATGCGTCCCATTGTCATCCACAAGCTATAATCAGCACGGCAGGAGTAAACGCATCAAGAAATTATGCATTTCCCAGCCGGACAAGAATCCCGTGGCAGCCGTCCGCGTAATACTCGTAATGCGAACGCCGTTCTCACTCGCGTCATCCTTCTGTGGGTCATGAATAAGCCGTTGATTTACTCACCCCTGTAGAATACTATTGTTATTCTTCTTGTCATCCGTAGTTCAGTGGGCGGGTTCCATTACTTTGTGCAAAGTTTCCCACAGGGGCGTCGGATCCGACGGGGTCCAGCCTGGCCAGCCCAGCCCAGCCTTGCCAGGCCAAGCGTTTGGTGGTAAGAATTTGTAACTTTGCCCGGAACAAAACCTTCCGCTCTTGGAGGACAAGGATCGCGATCCCACGCATGGTGTAATTATCTCTGCCGTCGTATGGCGCGGAAGGAATGTCTACTTCCTCACGGGTTACGTTATTTTCTGGTCATAAGAAAAAGACGGTAGTCATGTGTAATGTGACGCTTTTGGCCGCAGCATCAGATTTTGGTGTCCCAACATTGCTGTAATTGTCGCCGAAGGCTTGCGAGCGCCGAGTATGGCCTGTTTAGGAGTACACCGATTGGCTTGCTCGTACCGTGGCTCCCTGCAACTAAACGAGGGTCGACAGAGGCGGTACAGTATACTCGGCTGCATCCTGGAACGAAATAGTCCACCAGTGTAAAAGACAGTATAATATTGGTCCTGTTTAATTATAGATTCCCTCCTCGCGCTGCACCCGGGGGCATCCGGATACCCAAACTTCGGCCCGTAGCCGGGACAGCTGCATCCTCATCTACTCTGGCCCTTTGCAGCGAAAATGCAGGCGTAAGCCAACCACCACAAGTGCACTTGAACCCCTTCCAATCATATCGACCTACTGCTGCGCCGCACCGGGAATTTGGACACAGCAGCCTGCCATTTAGCTCGCCCTTTTCCAGCTCACCGCGCATCCAGCTAAGTGGCTCGATGAAGAAATGCTGGCATGGGGTTCCTTGCGCGGCACTGTTTCCCATAGGCTTATGTGAGACGACAAAGCCGCTGGTTGCGAGCACACGCCGGCACTTTTTACAGCGTAGGCTGGGATTTGCTGAATCTTCCGAGGCTTTGTTTTCCTCGTCTTCGAAACGTAAACGCGAGGGCGCCTGGCCAACTGCAAGGCTCTCGTCCACCTCGCGCTGGTAGGCCCATCGTTGATATGCTGGGTGCGACTCGACGTCGTCTGGGCAGCCCATTTCCCACCATAGATGAAGCTGTTCCATGAAGCCATCGTTGGGCTCGGCCATTGGCCGCGTCTCGCGGATGAGATCCAGCACAGCCTGGACGGCTTCCTGAGCGGTCTCCTTGCGTGAGCGTCTGGTGGACTCGCTGGCGCTAGGGTCGAATTTGTTTGGATACTTGCACAGCAAGAATGCTATTGCGGCTGTGATGGAGCGAGATTTTCCAGCTGCGCAGTGAATAAAGACGCCGGGACTCTGGCCTGCTGGGGTAGTGCCGGACAGGCCATTGTTGATAAACTGTATAATCTTGGGTAACTCGATGAGCATGTCTGCTTCATCCACGTCGTCAATGTCGATTAAACGGTGCTGAAACTCTTGACCGTACTCTGTCCATGGTTCGTTTTTAAAGTTTTTGAGGTTGGCGGGATTGAAGCCAACGAGGGAGAGGACGTGTGTGATGCCCTTTTCGGACAGAGAGTCTGAGCGGCGCAGGGCCCAAATGCTATGACAGTTAGGTATAATGTATTTGTTGAGCTGGCGAGTTGTGAGTGTGCTTACCCTCCGACAAAGATGTTGTCGGGGACGTTGATGGGACTCAGCGCCATTTTGCCGAGACGAAAGAGTGAGTGTGTCTCGATGCCAGATGCACGCTATGTAGCGAGTCTTTGGCCAGCCCTGGACTGAGTGACAAGTACAAGTCTGTTTCGGCGTTTATGCTGCTGGTAATTCCGCTTGATGCGTATATCTCACAGCCGGGATGTAGAATACAACCGAGGTTGAGCTCGGCACTTGAGATGCGCACAAGGCTCACTTTGCGGGCGAGGATGGCCTCGAGGAATGAGAGAATGTAAGTGTATAGACGAAAATGACGAGTCTCTCCAAAAGCAATCCGGCAAGGAGTGAGCGCTTCACTCAATATTTGAAGTTGTGGGATGGCGGTTGTTGATAGAGACTCTTCTATTTTTGCACCCCGCGATCTGAAAGTTTGACAGCGCCCGTTGATTGGGTGGGTGCCTGGCTGCGCTCCACTTGAGGCTCCTCGACGGGTGCCGGACGTCCATATTTGCTATCTTGGTCAGTAAAATGCCTTTTTCATGTACAGAGTGAAAAACAATTCATCAACATGGTATTCTGAGGATTTTGTATCTTCTTATTTATAGTATATTAAAATATGTGATGTTGCTGGCCACCGAGAGCGGCTGTTGTGTTGCTAAACCAATGAGCAGAATGTTGAAACCGTTCATAAAATGGGGAATAAGCGTTTGTGAAATAACTGAATAGCCCATACAAAGTTATAATTGAGTAAGCTTTCTTTAGCAACCTCAAACGGTAACTCGAGGGAAGCCAGACGCCGGTGAGGGCTTAGGCAGAACGTGCCGGCACGCCATAACCGGATAACCAAGCACCGCCCACTCGAAAGGTTTGACAAATGTACTTGGGCAAACTGAACAAACGTTTCTGAATCTTTCATTTGACTCTTCTGTATTTCAAGGACGCTGTTACCAGCTTTTACGGCTCCAATGGATAAATTACTTTGCAGACCTCTGCGCACAATACCTCGACCTCCACCGTCACCAACCTCATACAACACCGACGACAAATCCACGCATGGCAAACCTACTTGGATACTGTAGAGGGTTTAAGTCTAGACTCGGCTGAGGTTAAGCCTTGGTAAATGCCTTGGCAGCTTCCTTCAGCGTCTTGTAATAGCCAGCATAACGGACTCGGCAGCCTTGGCAACATGGCATTTCGCCGAAACGAAGAACTATGCTGCCCTGCAAGTTCGAATAATTCACCGCTGCATAGTCAAAAAAAGCCAAGTGTCTCGAGATGATCCCGGACTTGCACCCTCTTATATCCACCTAGCAGCTGAACAACCCCCCGCGTACATGGATACATACACCGAATACAGCAAAGATGCGAGTGGTCACGCCCTACTTACTTGCCCCGTCCAGTCCAGGACGCTCTAACAAGCCTTGTAGGGCGTACATACGAAACAAAACCCCTCAAGCAAGAGGGAAAAATAAGTAAGCACGGAGACTTTGCCTGCCGCGTCCGACGACATAAAGCTCCACAACTTACGGGACCAGCAGGGCTCGGGAAGCATGGGTCAAGCTCCGTCCGTCAGCCAGGCAGGTTGGGTTCGGGATTGTGCCCATCTCAGAGGGCGCGGGAAGCAAAAGGGCTGAAAGAGAACGAAGAACGAAGAACGACGACATGACCACAGCCCATGTATGTGCTTCCCACCCAGTCGGGAATAATCATCATGATTTATCCGTTATGCTGCAATACTCGTGCATGTATAAAAAAGCCCGCGGCTTTTTCTCGTAGACCTACACCCAAGTCGCACGCCCCTCTCTTTCTCTCTCTGCCCTGTCATGCCCTGCCCACCAATATTCAGCTCCGCAAGCCACCATGCAACAGCCGTCGACCATTTTCTTACTCGGGCAGCATGTAGACGAACTGCCGGAAAATGCAAATGCCCTCCCAACTCCAACCGGCTGGTCAATGGCGTCTTTTGAGGCGGGAGTCGGAGAAGAAAAAGCAATGCCGTTCTTTTGGCATTTGACAGTGACGACGGGGCGTCGTCTTTTGCAAGTGGATGAGGCTGCGGTGAGGAATGGTAAAGCGGGCTTGCAGAGGCTTTACGCGGCTTCTCAAAAGGAGAAATGATTTCGCTCTTGGCTTGGAGGCGTCTCGTGGGATCGGCTGCAGTCTTTGCTTTGGCAGGTCCGAGCCATGTCAAAGGACGATGGAATCCATCCGTCGTGCTGTGGACCCTGATCCTTTAAACGGTTCGCTTGTTGGATACGGGATAAAGACTCTCAAGTCTACTTGGGTAAGAATAGTCGAGAAGCTCGGCCGCATTTGTGTAGAACACAGGAAAAAGGCCTCTGTATGGCAGCCCTACAAGGATCCGGGCTCCATACCCGCTCTGCTCTGCCAAAACTCGTTCGGGAACCGTCCAGAACGTGTATCTGCCGTCACGGATAAACGAACAAGCGCCACAACTTGCCAGATAGGCTACTAGGGATATGTGTTTGTATGTACGTACAGATGGCGTCAGTGTTGTCCCTACAGAGTTTTAAGAAGTGGTGTGAGGCTGGCACGTCTTACAGGCTACCTGCCTACATACATACATGTATTGTGTAACCGGTAGGATATACAAAGACAGTCGAGGGTTTTTCCAGCCCTGTTGTTCGTGTATAGGACGAGTCCTCGTGACGGGCTTCGTGGGAAGGTTGCTTGGAAGGGAAGTTGCCGCTTGCCAAGAACGCATTTTGCCTTGTTTCTTGGTTTCTTAGCATAACTTGTACACAGCCTGGTGTGTAGGATTGCTTGTTTACGTATGGAACGTGAACTGGATTCAGAATTTGCATTAGATAGCTCCAGTTGTCAACAATATCCTGTTTCAGTCGGCTGCATTTCCAGCTTTCAGCTGGCAAGTTGTCGATAAACCCAGTCGCCTAGTGGCCTCTACGAATCTCATTCGTCGCAGTATCCGGCGCAAAGGAACCAATCACAACCCGAAACAGCACATCATGAATCGCAAAATGCAAGTAAAACAATTAAGCAAAAATCTAAATTTAAATAAATACACCCTAGCAGGATTCACCTATCCAATACCATCAACTCATCACCAGCATATTAATTGCTTAAAACAAAAAAAAAAATCCTTTGCTTCGTTGCAACAACACGCGTATTCATCGCTCTTCTCACGCCCTGCCTGCCCCTCCCTCCCCTCCGTCTTCCCCGCCCCGCCCTGACTGAGTACTCATGGATCCATCCAGTCAGCACTACACAATACTACCCACGTCATCTTTTTCAGCCTTAGCTGCTTGAAACCTGAATAGAAGACATTCCATGTTCAAAGTAATAGCCCAACATCCCTGCTCGTTTCCCTAAGCCAGCCTGGAAGTTTCAGTGGCTTTTCGTTTAGCAGCCGTGGTCCACTTTGCTAGTTTCTGCTCGCAGCCAGACAAAAATGGCGGCTGCACTGCGATATGTCATTCGCTGCCGACTTTCAGCCTGCTGCGATGCGAGGTTACATTGCAAGATCGGGTCAAACTTTAAGCTTTCCATGCCTGCCGCCAGTCTTTCTTTGTGCTATGGCCCGATGCCTCTTGATGGAATGTGTCATCTACTTTGCGTGTATCATCGGCTTCACTTTCGTACGACAACCAATGTCAGTAGCCTGCTTTTTGAGTAATTTATGCATTGCAAATTCTTGCTTTTGTATTGCCCTGTCTAAGCAGCCTAAATACAAGTCCCAACGGGGTATCCATATGATTTCCCTGCCTTTTCCACGGCGGGCTCGGCGTTGCTTTCAAGCGCACCCAAACGGCAGGCAACAGTAAATGTAACAAAGAAATCACAAGAAAACAAAGAAAAATAAAAGAAAATCAAACCAAGCCCTCCCCCCCCATCGTGTACTTTGTAAAACACCAGATCCGAAAACGCCATATATGAATGATTGCAATAAAATGGAAAAAAAAAGGACATGATGCCGTGCCCCTGATTTTTTGTTTTCGTTACGTCGTCGCAAAGGTTGCACCAAAGTCGCATGGCTCGCGGCCTTGATGCGGATATTTCCTCCACTCTATTTCCCGTGTGACATCTTGTCCTCTTCGGTTTTGCTGGATAGGTACACCACTATCTGGGGGTCGGGTCCTCGTCCAAAAGGCAGGCGTTTTCCAGCATGTTGGTCCACTTGCCGCTGGTTCCGGCATGGCTGTGCTTCAAGTGCTGACGGAAGTGGTCGGCGCGGTAAAACTTCTTGGACGAGTTGCATTCCCTAAACTTGTGCACCTCTTGAAGATGGCGGATGCGCTCCTCCCAGTCCTGGTCCGTGGTTCGCTTCTGCACAACGCCGCCATTCATGTTCCCGGAGCTTGTGGGCGGGCCGGTGCGGGCAAACTCGTCCCCACAGTAGCCGCACGTATCAGCCTCACCAGGACGCCCAGTCGACTCGTGAAAGGCCCGGTCGTAGCCAGACAGGGCAGAGCAAGACCATGAATGACGTCGCACATGGAGCGAGTTTTGGTGGCGCTCAGCCTCATTCTTGTTCTTGAAGCGGTTGCCACAGAAGCTGCACTCGTACTGCTTCTCAGCCTCGTGGGCAGCAAGCTCCTCGGCCGTCTCAAACTTTTTCGGCTTCTTGGGGCAGCACTCGCACATGTAGAAACCCTGTAGCTTGGTAACCGGACCCTTGGGAGCCTCCACAATCTTGCGAGGGCTGGCTCCCGAGAGACCCCTGGTGTGCAGAGGCGCCCTGGAAATGGAGCCCCTCGGACTGGGATTGAGCGAGGCAGGCGTCGTGTACGATGAGCCAGACGCAGTGGGAGAAAGCCCGCTGGGGGAGACGCCTCCGGAGCGGTATGCCGAGCTCTGCGGGATAGAGAGCGTAGAGAGGTACGAGTTGGATCGTGACGAAGGCGCCGTAGCAGCCGCAGATATCGACTGGCCCTGAGGAATGGTGGCTAGTCTGGCGGTCGGAGAGGAGCGAGTGGTGGTGTCACGGCGACGCATGGAGTCGGCAAGGCCAGCTGCTCCGTGTGCCGAGTATTCGTCGGGCGGGGGGCTGGCGGCTCGACGCTTCTGACCCGCGGCGGCATACATCTCATCCAGTTGCAGACGTCTCAGCGAGTGCGTCTCGTCCATGTCCATTTCGTCGGCGGCGTGGAATTCGTAGCTTCCCTGGGAGGGGTAAGTCCCGTCGCCAGTGTTTCTCCGTGAACGGTTTCGAGGGGACGAGTGGTCGTATTCCGAGCCGTCGACAGGCGAGCGGTGGTCCAGAGGAGTGTGATGGTAATTGGCTGACCTAGGGGAATTGGCAGAGTAGAATGAGGCCTCGCGCGAGTCGGGCCCGGCGCGGCTATGGATAGGCAGCTGGACCGGCATGCTTAATGAAGGAACAAGGCGAGGCTGTTCTCTGCGGGCCATGTCGCTGACTGACGAGGTCAGCAAGGAGCGGGGAGGCGAGCGTTCCAAAGGTCGTGAGTCGAGCTTCTTCTTCATGCTGTCGCCGTGAATGTCGGCAGCAGACTGAAAGTGAAACTTGCTATGCTGCAGGCCGACAAAGTCGCTGGGCTGAGAGTCGTGAGAGCTGTAATAGGGGAAAGCTAGTCAGTTGAATTGGCCATGCAAAAAAAGGTTGGGAGACTTTTGCGCGGATATAATGGGTGCGTATATGTGAGTGCGTGTTGTGACTTCTTACCGGTCGGTCGAGGCATAGCTGGCATAACCTTCATCGCCAGTGCTAGTACCGCCAGTGTCTCTTCGCTTGAAGCTGGGACGTTCATCGGCGTACGACGAGCCCATGCTGCTGTAGGTGCTGGCAAAGGATTCACCGCGAGAGGGGTCGCGTCTCTCCCTCTTGATATCATCCGGATGGCGAGGAGCGTGTCCAAACGGCTCGGGCGGCGGTGGCAGAGCGGGAGGCACATGATGATGATGCTCTATTCCGGGAATAGCCATTGCGTTGGAGTGGGCCAAGGACATGTCGTGTGAAGAGGCGTAGCCGTCGCCAGCAGGGGCGACGATTCTTGGCAGAGGAGGGGCCATTTCGCGAAACGACGGCGGGTAGGCCATGGTACGGCGGGCTGTGGCAGGATAAGGCGGCGGTTTGACCAAGGCGAGTACGAGGGTCAAGGGGTGATGGTGACGGGCGTCGGGGGCGGCTGTGGTGGTTGTGGTTTGTGGTGGATTGCGTGGCCCCGATGGAATGAGAGAAGCCGGAGAAAGGAGGCGAAGCAGGCGCCCAGATAAGGTGAGATGGCCTTGGGATCGGGAGGGGCGGATGTATTTTGAATCTAGGTCGAAAGAATGCCTCCTAACCGAGTCATGGACACCAGAGCAGGCGAAATGACCATGGAAAGAGCTTCAGCCGTCAATTCAGGACGCGGGGCGGCGGCCAGAGGTTCTCGTCTCGTACAAGGCGGATGATGCGGGATGGCGAGTGCAAGGCAGTTGTAGTTGGGCCCGTCGGGTGGGAGGTTGGACCAACAAGTGTTTGCCTGTAAATGTTTGTGTCACGTCGGTTGTCGAATGAATGGGGAGGAGAAATCGGTTGGTGAATTGAAATCGGGATTGAGTCGGACAGGGAGAGAAATAAAGAGAGGAAATCGAGGATCGAGAAATCGAGAGGCGAGCTGCCGGGGGTGGGAGGACGGAGGTAGGTGGTGTGTTGTAGGAGGGTCGGGAGTCGGCAGACGTCTCGAGTCGAGTTTTCGGGGGAGCTGACGACGCCTTTTCGGGGGGTGCGGGTGGGAGGGAGCAACCACTAATGAACAGGGCAGAGCAGAGCAGAGCAGGCCGATCGACACCCAGCACGCTGAACGATGAGCGATATTGCAGTCGAAGACGGCTGAGAAGAACAAGATAAAACAAAAAAAAATAAAAATAAAATACAGAGGCTGCAGAAACAACAATAGGATTCAACCGGTAGGCAAACGACCTCAGCTCGTCGTCACCGTTGCGAATATGCAGCTTTGTTTATCTGGTTACTCGGAGGAGAGGGAAGCGGAGGACTGGGCGGCAAACGGGATTTTGGGGGAGGCGAGAGGGGGGACGACGGCCATATAAGTTAAGCTTCTGCGGACGCGCACTAGTGTGGAGTAGCCCTCCCAGTTGATGGATGGGTAGGCTGATATGATAATGGGGAGCGGCAGTGCGTTGTGGGTGCAAGCATGCCCCCTCGACACACACGTTAACCCCCTGGAAGCCCGCCTGAGTCGATGCCCTGGGAGTGCGAAAGCCAAGGCGACCAGCAGCGGGGGGGTGTGCGAGTGTGAGTGAGTGTGTGTGTGTGTGTCCACCTCCCATCTGCTGGGTCAAGTTCGGGCACTGTACGGGCTGCAGTACAGTACAGGCAGGCAACTAAGGCCCTATTTCTGCCACTACCACGACTCGTAGGTAGGCTAGCTAGGCTGGGCTGCACTGGGCTGGGCTGGGCTGGGTTGGCAAAACCCCCCCCATAATCCCCGCCAGTCTCCTCTCTTTTTCAGTGCGACGTCAGCACTCGTGCGCTCCTTTGGCCACGCCAGGAGGGGGAGATGTATGGATGGTGGCTCATCATCAGCGGCTTCCACCGTACGAGTACTCCATAATGCAGCGGTACCGGGGATACCATACATACTGGCATATCATGCACGATGCAATGTGGGCTTGCCGGGCCTACTACACTGCTTAGTGGGGGGGGCGGGGGGGGCCTTCCAAGGCTGTACGACGTACTGCAGTCCCTGGCCCAGGCCTGGCTTGTTCACTAATAATAGCGGATGACTGTGCGAGGTTTTGGCGTACAGTGCGGTACTACGATAGTACTCGTACTCGTAGATATGCATGCACAAAGGAGCGCCTCCTCGTGCGGCATCTTCCACAGACACTCGGAGAGAGAGAGAGAGAGAGACGTACACACCCACACCACGGAATATGGACCTGTGCTGCACCCCCCCCCCCCCCTCTTTATGCTTGACGGTGCAAAATTATGCACGTTTCTCCGCCCTGGTGAGTATGTTGATGCATACACTGGTCTCCTCCTCCAGCCCAATTCAACATAACAAAGGCCCGGCTGCTCGGTGAAACGGCCAAGGCAGTTGGATATTAATAAATATTAGACGGAAAAATTCACAAAAAATTAAAATAGAAAAGCAGACCATGCTCACTCACTAATAGCCCAAGTCAGCTGGACACTAGCACTGCAGAAACCCTTTGGCTGCTTTGAAGACAGTCCTGACAAGTGCAATGTCCTCGCTACTTGGAATCCTGTAATACGCTCAAGTAACACATGCTCCTACGGTCCATCATATGTACAACATCCCAACACTGAACTCATACTTTCCGGCTCGCCTCTCCTCATACACGGCACATCGCCCGCGCGCATGCGTCATGGAGTACAAGCTCGACGTCCGTGTACAGGTCTTTCCCGTTCCGCTCGGCTCTCGCCCTTCCACCGGCTTCTTGATCATCTTCTGTGGTGCTCCGTCATAACACTCCTTCTCTGTACTGTACCGACTATCATGCACGTACAACATTACCGCGTGATCCGACTTGCTTCCGTACTCTGTCCTGGGATGCCAGTCCCTGTCGCACATCCTTTTCTTGCACCAGACCACAGTACAAGCCCGTTAATCAGCAAAAAACATTGTCTTGGCTTTTCCCGTCCCAGCCCATTCCGATGAGCGCCATCTTCCCCACTGCCGTTGGTCCAGCCTGCGCCTTACGGGGCCTGTTGCAGGGCTGCAGGCGGGCGGCTCCTACACACATTGTACTAGCCTACTTTTTATTTTTACTTGGTTGGCTGAAACTAGTGAGGAGGCCACCAAAAGGTTATTTTGTATGACAAGGATCCTCACTGCTGATGGCCCGCTCAGGAGAAATCCTCCGTCTTTTCGCGGCCCTTTTTCTTTTAAGTCAAGCGGTGTCAGAGTCGTTGTGTCAACCGGCCATAGGCTGATATCAAAGTCTAAAACGCTAAGACGTGATGCGATTTTCTATACTGTACAGATAATCTAGAACAGAGCCAGGCAATGCTGCTCGTTTACATGCAGAGCCCGTTCCCCTTACCGAGCAACACCTTGTTCAGCAATCCCTTCACTCGCTGCCGTCACCCATTTTGGTATCCAAACCCGAGGCAGTCCTTCAGCCAGTGGCGGGTGCAGTAAAGGATCTCTAGGATTCAAGCCACTGTCCCTTAAAATGTCGACGTAATTTTACTAGGTAGGTTATCCAGCGCTTCGTACCCTTCCTCTTCGTTGCCTGAAGGAACGTGCCGCAGTCATACGGGAGCAAACATACTACTGTCACCATCTGTCACCAAGACCTCCCCTTCAATCATCTCGTCTGATTTAAACTTCCCCAGCAGAATAGTAGAAAAACGCCCCAAACTCCAGATGTCAAGGCTCCTTCCCCGCCGCCACATCCTCAAGTCAAGCAACAGCTGTAATTTCGAGTTTCCCGCTTTGCCATGGCGCCGCCTGCTGACCTGCTTGCTGGGCTGGACTAGCCTGCTTCGGGCTGTGCCAATCCCCTTGACTGATTACGATACAATTTGTTAAAAAAAAAACTAGGCAATGCGGGCGGGCTTGGCTGCACCGTTTATTAAACGCGGCAGCCCTCCTCCTTCTCTTTCTTCTTTTTAGCTGCTACTCGTAGAGGACGGCGACTCAAACCCGGCTGTCGCGAATCCTTCCTTTCCTCGGGCCTTGTCGCAAGAACAGCCAGCCACTCAAACTCCAACAGCGACAACCACGCCCCCCAGGCGCTAGCCGTCTTTCAAGTAGCCAAGCTGCAGGTTCCGCAATTAGTGGCTTGGATGCATTCTACTGGTACACACTACCTGTACTACTTCTGTTAGTGGTGATCATTCAGCCAGAAAGGAAGCTCCACGGCAGTGGTCTTGGCTCCAGACAAGGTTTGCTTGGCAACCTCCACTATCAGCCTGTCAAGGCCCCTCGCCTCGTGCAAGCTTTTTTTGCTTCTCTGATGAGGAGGGGGCAATACATGGGAGGGGAGGGTGGTAAACAAGTCTGCCCGCTTATTTCTCGTACGGGCTGCTACTTGTTGAGAGATTTGACTCGGCAATGCGTTGCTTCTGGCTCTGGTCCATTCCATTCCCCATCCTGGAGTTGTCAATTCTCCGGATCGTAAGGCTGACTGCAAAAGCAGGAGACTGAGTGCTTGTACGGTCTCCAACCTCCATGGGCTCGAAAGCATCAATAGCGTAATGCATGCCCAACCTGTACTTTGCTCCCGTTGTTATCTTGAGCGATATACCTCATCAACAAGCGGTCTCGTTGTCACTGCCGTGTCTCAGACGGTACAGTAGCATTCACGACAACTACGACGTATCTATGTACGAGGAAACTGGCTGCCTCACGTCGGCTGTACACCCAGTCTATTCATCTCTGACGGTAGTTCAATCGACTACCTGGCTAGTCGACTAGACGAGCCAAGGGTTTCTCCGACCGGCATAAGCATATCAGCTCCTCGCAGCATCGGTTGTTAGTGCGGCCACTGCTCGCTTCCCTCGCGGGCGACACTATGGCTCGGGTAATCATGTAGCTCCCATGGCTTGACAAACGCAAGCCACCGCCATTGTAAACAAAAGCCGACTTTGCTCTTTTTGCCTTCTTTCCGAGGCTACTCAGCATCAACAGCAGGCAATATCCGTTCCGCACAAGGCAAGCATAATCTACACGACGAGCTTAGACATGATTTGGAACACCAGCCGCTCCGCTCCTACAGGAGACAACATAGGCAAGCTTGCCGCAATATCTAGCGTATAATATTGCCCGTCGCATTTGCACGCGACTCTGTATTGCTACGGTATTCTGATAGGGCAAAACTCTGCTATCGGATGGCCTGGGATCGGCACTCCCAGTCTGTCATCCTGTACGGAGCTACATGTGCTCAGTAGCCGAGCATGCTGCGCTTTGCACATGACGCCTTGGCTTGCCTTGCCTTCAAGTGGCTTCTTGGTCAATGCGATCCTCTTACAAGGTAACAGTAAGACGGGTGTCTTACCTGTTTGGCAAATCTCGGACAAATGCCTACATTCTCATGCCCTAGCGGCACTGGCGATCAGCACACGCACACCACACACGGCTAGACAAGCATAATAGTCCAGAGCTGCTGTAGAGTGTCAGCCCTACCAGAATTGTGCACTGATCCCCCCAGCACTGCGAGGTGGGGCTCCGTCGTCTCGACAGTGGGCGAGTTATGCAAGTGTACCCGTAAGCGACTTATGCAAACACGCCCTCTGCCCACATAAATCAAGTTCCTACGTTCCACAAACCACTCGGCCGGAACTGAGAACTGAGACTAATAAGACACAACGGGCGGTGCTGATGGCCTATCTCCATGGATTCGAGATTTGCATTTGCAGCAGCCCTTGTGACATTCGCGGTGTAAGCCGGGCAGATTCATCCGCTTGTCTGTGGCAGGACGGCTACAAGCTGATGAGCCCTATTCTTCCGATAACCTTGCGGCAAACGCGCGCATCTTTGTCGAGCGAGTCAGATGCGGGCAAAACGAGGCGTCAATTCCACTCCAACGACGCTCCAAAAGCCAGCTTGATCATCACCCAGCCTTGAGATTGACGGCCAGCGCCACCCTATTCGTCATCACCCTATCTGAAAAAGAAAAGCCGAGCATTCACCTCTCTTGGTTTTTCCTGCTAGGCCACCCCAGCCCGCGTGGACAGCCGAGCCTCAATCACTCCCGGGCATTTACACCGGGTTGCAGTTGAGAGCCGCCTACAGACGTTGGGGATTCGGCGACTCAATGGCTTGCCGCTCCACTGGACGTGGCGTATTTAGCGGACTCAGCTCGCTGTGATGCCAGCTTTGGCTCCCCTGGCGTCGGTACCGAAATGGAGAGGTCAACGAATATCACTGTCAGTCCTGTTACGGAGCCCTGTTGCTCAGCTGCCAGATGGAACGGAATTACCCATCGCGCGTATCAGCATGTACGACGTATAATCAAGGCCCATGTGTGGCGCCAAGGAACATCAAAGAGGCGGTTTCCCATCTATCCATGGCCATGGAACCCCGTCGGCCTCATTTTTACTAAACACTCGTACGGCCAAGCCCAAAGGAAGACAGGATATTAAAGATAAAACGGGGCAGGTTACGCGCAGGCCCTTTGATGGCTGTTTCAGGAGCCGCCGAGCATCGCTGAAATGGCCCTGGTTCACACGGGTCGAATCTCTGCCTTGCCAATCTCTTACCATCTCCAGGACCGTGGATAACAGGGCAAGGAACGCAGATCAAAAACTCCATCTTGACATGGGACGTCGTTCGGCACTTGGAAGGACAGGGTTGGCTAAACCCCCTCCCCCCTTGCATTTCTGCATGTACGAAGTATGTACACGAATTAACCGCACGTCAATCCCGAATGACCAAGAAGAAAGATCAAGGTTTCCAATCTTGAAGCCACCCACGTGGTACAAGGACCTCTTCAACTTGAGCACTGCGCCGCGAGGAATAGCCGTTCTAGCACGTACGAGTACATACATGGTCCAAAACAAAGTGAGACGATTTTAACGTTTTAGGGCACCCTAGTGTACGCGCAACTACCGACAGGTTTGTGGGTAAGGGTAGAAAAAGTGGCTCCAAGCCCAAAACGCCGGGCCTTGACATGAACTCTCTCTCTCTCCAAGAGGCAGCCAGCGACATTTAGACCGCGCGTCACTGTCTAAGCGCACGCCCTCGAGTCAAGACAGCCCGCTATTTTCCGTGCTGTAGGTTTCATGGATCGATATTTTCATCACTATCGGTTAAACGGAATGGCCTCAGACCTGTCCTGGGCTGAAGAGAAAACGGGCGGTGATTTGCAAATTACTCATTGCTGACTGAGAAACGCCTCAAAGGCCGTCCGAGGACCCCAAGTCTCGTAACCTGCGCATCCCGTACTCATCAAAGAGGGCCCCGTGTTGAGTAGGCGGGGTCACTTTTATTACCATTGGAAGAATCAAGCTTTGCTGAGCTGCCAAACTTTTCGACATTTGGTTCCGGATTCGCTGCCATCGCCAGACGACATAGGGGTGTTGCTGTCAGCTAGAGCCGGCCTCATACGCTTCCGTACCCCAGATATCCACCCAAAACTGGAAGGTGTGAAGAAAAAGCAACCCAATTACTCATAATAATGGACGACGCCTAGTATTCGTCCAAAATAGGTACTGTGCTGAAAGACTGCAGCGCTGAATCAACCATCATTTGACGGAATCTACGCTCCGTACTAGCTATTTATTCTTGCTTTTGCCTTCCTGGGCTGGCCTTGTAAGGCACGCCGGATGCTCTCCTCCGGCATCAGAAATGGATGGTTTTCCACGGCGCTCCATCTTTGACAGGCTAAACTTGGGGCTATAGGGCTTGGACACTGGCGAGCTAAGTTTTCAATTTACGCCAACAATGGTCCTCTTATTATGGAAGGGTTTAAAACTGTCCCCGGTCTCGACCATTGTTGCAACTGATATTCGCCGATGGCGAAGAGCATTACGTACCAGTCCGTAATTCGGCTAGTCGTAGCTAGCCCTGAAATAAGATCTCTTTGCCTTGGCACAGTCAGATGACATCTTCTTGGGCCAGGTATAAGGAGCAAGTTGCTATTACTGTCAGAGTATACTCTGAGAGAATCCACTTCAGCCTTTCGTTTCTCCGCAGGGAATGGTGGTGAGGACAGCTTCGACAAGCTGATTCCATCTTTTTCCTCGTACCCTTGGTCATGTCAAAGAGCTACGCCCGTGCCATTTTTCGACAAAGTTCAATTCACACCTTCAACAACACGGGAGACTCAATAAACAACTTGCCCCGGCGGTTCCTCGGAATTCAACAAGTGTCAGCTCGCGGCCATGGAGCTCTCCCCCACCCAATACGGTGTAGCGGAAGCTTCGGAAGCTTTTGCATCGAGGAATTGGAGCCAGGCACCACAACGCTGCTGGCTGCTGCAATGCACAGAGCGGGTTGGACGGACCCGGCACCAACAAAATAACAGTGTACTATGGAGTACGGGTGAGGCATACGAAGTATAAGATGGGCTAAGAAGCTAATGACTTTAGAGGCAGACAAGGGGGAATTTGGTCTCCGTGGGATACGCGGAAATACATGCGGTGGCGGCGGGAAGCGTTCCGCTGCGTGGGTGTGTTTGGAACCACAGGGCTGGCTTGTTGCCACATTGCGTGCTTACCTGCCAAGGTACACTATTACCATGCTCGTAGTACGACAAAGGCTGTACTTGCCCAGAGACGGCTCATTCTAACCGCCCGGGTATAGTTCGCAGAAACCCCTCGTCTTGAGAGGAAACTAAAACCATAATTCCGCGGACGGATGCCGCACTGCTGTTCCTCCTATGTATGCTATGTCCTTGGCAGAGGCAGTGCGCATCTTGGCCCAACGAAGCCGTGGAATTACGAACTACAATCAAGGCGTCTGGAGGGGCCCGGAGAAACTTTCTCTATGAAAGAGCCAAGGGTTTTCTTTTACCACTACGAGTAGGCTGATGGCCTTGCAGATGGAAAGCAGAAAAACGCCCAAGTCTTGACTCAGGTTACGAGAATAAGTCTGAACGAGGGAGTGCGAAGTAGTAGATCCCGCCATTCGACTGGAGGCGCCACGAACATGTAGTCGTAGTCGTGGGCGCTCGTAATGGCACCAGTGCCAGGGCTTTTGTTATTTCGCCCTCTTGTCAGAGTAGTCGGTGTATATTTACCAGTTCCCCTTCCCCTTTTGGGCAATACCTTGCATTCTGGAACCTGGAACAGTGGCGAACAAAGGGCGGGCCGCGATCCATCTGCAAAGACCATCCTGGGCTCAAATTTGGCTTGCACAAACCGTACGAGAATCCACAGACAGCGCCAACTTTTGCGAGAGCAAGAACGCCCCTACGAGATACTACAGTAATGATGAGCGACGCCGCAAGTGGGCTGCAAGTACGGAGTATTACTCGCTACCATGTAATGAGACCCCCCCAATTTGCCCTGTAGGGAGGGGCCGGCACGCCTCCACTGATACCGCTGGGCCGAATAGGAGACGGGGCCTGCTCCGTATTTCACATAGGTTTGCTTGCACGATGCATCAATAAAACGCCAAACGATGTGACGCAACGACTGCCGAAGTGGTGTGACGGCTAGGCCAAATTCCTTATTGTGGTGGAGTAGTTGTCTTGACTGCTGCCCAGCCTGTACCACAAGTCCCACTGTAGGATGCACTGATTGATGAAAGAAGTGTTTTTCTGAGAAATCAGTATTTCATCACAATCCACGCAGGGTTCGGTAATAGTGGGCGGCAGATAGCCCTGTATGTATGAGTGTTCCAGCCTCGAAAGCGGGAGGGCGAACAGCGATGGAAACCGTGGGTTTGGCAGCGGGCAGTCCCCAGCAAATCTCCGACAACGTGGCTGGCTTTCCGTCATTTTAATAGTTTTACTGACTACAGACTATCGGTGAGGCAAAAGAGTATTAAGTGGGCGGGAAGAGAAGTCGTGTTACATTGCCACGGCTACAATGAAAAGGTACGGAGTGATCTAGTTCACGGCGGTGTACATGGTTTGTTCATGCTGAGGACAAGTCGTTCCCCGCAGCATTTGGGTTCGGCGTTTCGTTCAGATTTTGACCAAAAGAGCAACTCCGACAGATTGGACGACTCCCGTGGTCCGTGGGGGTGTGCAGGTTTGGTCGGCCGAGTGGACGGGCAGCTTAAAGGCGGAACCATTCGTCTGTACGGCGTACGGCTTCCAACGATACGGCTGGAAGTGAAATGTATTCGTAGAGTATTTGGACGGGGCGGACAGAACTCAAGTCTACTTGTTAGTCGAATTAGGCATGTAGTAGGACCACTGGGGACGAGGGTGAATGATGCCTGTGGATTTTGAGTTTGTATCAGCCGTTTCTCTGGAAAGCTCCGTGACAAGTGCAGCGGCTCATGCGTTCGCTGGTACGTAAGAATTACAACCATACATTTGAAATCGGGCTATTTTCCCGCGCTTGCAGCCATGGGTACTTTGGACTTGATCATAATAAGGCAATGCAGTTTGTTGCTTATGACAGGAGGCCAATGCTCTGGTACCGTTGTATAAGTCGTTGGGCTGGGGCGTAACTTTGCGCCTTTTATGTATTAGTGAGCAAATAATGTACATACTTGCCCATTCAAATTTGCCGGTTGCTACATATTTTCTCGTCAATCTTTCTCCCTTGTTCATCGTCCAATTCACCAAGACCCTTGGCGGGAATACATATCTGCGGCTCCCCCTCCAGAAGATGAAACTGCTCATCAACATACACAGAAAAAGCCTCGGCATCATGGGCCCAAACGTGGCGGAGCTCTGCGACGACGCGTAATGGAGCTCCCCCCTCCTCCCACACACAAGTGGACTCTATGCTCCAACTAGGCAGTGTTCTAGAAGGGTCAGCTTTGTTCTCGAAGTATGCCCGATCGGGCCTTGTTCCGTGCTAATAACTGGACCCCGGCTGTACTGCATTTAGCCCCTTCAGAAGGGGGGTGTGCGCTGAGTGAGCATATTCCAACTTTATGCAAGCCAGGGGGGCTTGTCTTCTGCTCAGCCCACAGTGCGTGAAACTGCAGCCCAGGCTTTCTGATTTCCCTTCTGCTGGCCCTACAGGGCGGCCGAGACCAGGGTGGGCAGCGGGTTGAGTTAGTTTGAGCGCAGGAGGGGTATTCGTAGCTACTTTGTGACAATTTCTACGGAGCTGAAACGTGGTTTTTGGAGACTTGACGGTAGCTGAAGGGGCCAGTTTAGTAGTTATTGATAGAATTCGGAGGATTTTTCTTTTCTGGTTTATTGATTTGCATATCGAGACGCCCTGTAGAGGCGGGAAGGAATTATACAACTTGTACTATGTTTGAGAAACTCGCAAAATAACCGATGTTGCGTCGGTGCTAGTTCTGCGTCCGTACCCTTGCACTCGGGCTTGTCTAAAGGCCGAGCTTGATGTGATGCAGCCTTGTTGGCTCAAAAAGGGTCAATGTGATAGGACGGCCGCAACGCTATCCTACCAACAGCAGCTTCCTTCCAACAAGAAGAAGAAACTACCAGGTTTGCGGTAGTCTGGACTTGCATCAAGGCGCTTGAACATGCCCGTTGCTGATGCATCCTTACTCCGATCCGAACCGTACTACTCCGGAAGTTCACTACTGTGGTCTCATCAACCCGACGTGTACGAGTACATTCCTCGTAGCTGAGCTTGCCTGGCCTTATTGTATTCACCCGTCTAGATTCCTTAGCTTCGCAGGTTCAGTTTTTGTTCCCGGGCTGTTGTCTTGCCGTTGGAGCTAGGCGTCACTTCTCTCCCGTTGAGCGTTGAGCCCGCGGTGGACTCGGATAGACTCGTGAAATTTGTGTCTCAGGATTCCAAGTAGCATCGGAGCGGCTTGAATCACACTCCTCACACATTGGCCAGCCTAGAGTCCGCGGGGGTTGCCTTTTGGTGTAGGATCTCGGGGTTCATGTCCGATGCCTCTCTCGATGTCTACTGGACGACTCGTTTAAGCTCCTGCTTGAAAAGGCTACCGTGAGCGGAGATCCATGATGGTATCCATGACGATGCATGCATGCCAGGTATTTTGCTGGTGCCATACTTTATTTGTACTATTTAGTCATAATGACAGCCCGGGCGATGCCTTGACTACTCTGTAGTAGCCCTATGATGGTCCAAGGAGCACGCAAGGCTGGTGGGATGCAGATCGGGTTCAGCTGCTGGTAAGGATACTTAGTTTTGCAAGCTGTGCCACTAGCGAGCAAAGTCCGCATTTGGGATGCGCCATTTGTTCCAGCAACGTCGAGCAAGCTGTACGAGTACAGCCTGGTGGATATGGCTTGGCACCGCCAAAGGATGAACTGAGCGAAAAGAACGACATTTTTACCGACAGTAGCGCATTCACCATCGAGGGCTATGGGTGATGCGCCAAAGCATGCGATTCGCTGGAATACACCGACAACGTCAGGTTCTCTGGGTAGCGTTGCGGCTGGTGATGCAACGACATCCATGCCCATAACGTGTACAAAGTATCTATTACACATGCTCGGCGCATCGCCTTACTGCATCTGTTCTAAATCGAAAGACGGCTGCAGGAGGCGGGGTCAAGGACGGAACCCTGCCTTGTCCGAAGGGTCAACAAGCCTAATGTCAGCGACCTGCAGGTGTGGGAGGTACCCTAGCTCGCAGCTCACTCAAATTACTTTTTAGTAGTAGTCTGTACTTGGCATGAAGAAAACAGGGAACCAACTTGTGCTGGCAGTTGGGCAGCGTAGGCTTGTTCGTCTCGCATAACTATACACTGTGTCATTAGCGTCTCGTTGTTTATTTGAGAACATTATAAACGGCTTCAGCGGTCTTTTTCGCGTCAAACAGCAAGTGTTATCACAGACACGGTATGTACTGTCGTGGGTGTTCTACTTTTGCCTGTCATCCAGCCCCATTATTGCGAGGATACGAGACGACCCTGCTGCGAACACGCGTATAACTCGTAGGAGCCTGGTGTCGTAAAGACCGCAGCTCATTTTGAAATGCAGCAGCAACGGCACGGCACAGTACCTTGTGTGCCACACGCCCCTCCAATAGTGGAATTACACCCAGCAACCAACTGCCAGAGAAGAGCCGTGTTGCATTCTCCGCCCTCATCCCGGAGACACTGTGTCCGGGCGGACTTTTACCAGTCCCCAGCCCAGCGAAAAGACTCTCTCCTAGCGGCCGCGGCGCCAAGGACCTAAGGAGTTTAAGAATGGCCCCAGCTGCACACGCGATGCATCTAGATCGCCTTGGCCGTAAATAGAGCAATGCAAGCTTGTCTTGGTGCTTTTCAAGGGTGCTTCCATGTGTCTTGCTGGAACATATTAGTGGCCTTCGACCTGGTCATCCTGAGCTTGGCTTTAGACAACCACATTGCTTTCTTTTCTTTTTCCACCCTGTTGAATGAGCTTGGAGAGTGATGTTGCATTTTATGTACGGAGCTCTTGTAGCTTCGTGGGTGGGGGAAACGAAACCCACAAGGCGTGTATGTTCTATTACGAGTTAGATTCGGTCCGGTGCTTTTAGACACTTCGAATTTTGTGCAAGACCCTGCTGTGCAGCTGGCTTTGAACACGTTGAAAAGAATGGCAAGCTGTAGCCAAGTGCCACCTTCGTATCAGTTCAACAGGCAGGCCTCAGCTTGCCACTACTTACCACGCGGGATGACCGTTGGCCAGAAGCAGGCTATACTCATAGGTTGCTAGCGAGCACATATGAGCAATATTTGGCTACCAACAATGCCTACAAGTATTTACTTTCAGCCCGTCGCCGACTAGACTCTTTGCGACGTCGACCAAGTATTAAACCAACATACGAATACACAGTTGGCCCAGTGCAGCAGCCAAAAGTCGTTTGAATTGTCCTTGCCTTCCTCGCCTCTTATTGTGCACAACTTGTCAAAGTTCGCACCCCCCCTTGCAAGAGCTCAAAATATGCCAATTTTGTGACTTTGCCCTACAGCATTCTCCACCATGCCCCCGGTCCATGAAACGTCCGAAGTCCGGCTATTTGCACTCCCTGTCTCGCCTGAGCCAGCCTGAAATGGTACTGTCTTGCAGACGCGGAATAATTGTACTCGGACGTACATTGTAAACTGGGTTTTCCGGCCTGGGGGCGGAATGGTATCCCACAATGTCTAATGAGTTATGTTAGGCTTGGGTTTTGGTAAGTACGATGTGGAAGATGCAGCGGTTTCTCGTCGACGCCCTGGCTTTGCCAATCTTTTCCTTGGCTCATTCGTCACGGGATAGGGGGTTCCCATGGCCACAGCATTCTCGACAGAGTCGCATTATGCTGCGCCGTAAATCTCGGCATTCTGTCCGTACTAGGAAGTTAAAGTGTCTGTCAGCCAAGGCACGGGGCGCCGCAAGGATAGATCATCACCACAATTAGTAATGCCTCTTTCTGCGACATTATCTAGGCAAATCAAAAAGACCCTTTTTACGCCCACACCGTGTATATTGCACTTGATATTTTGTTCCAGTGCAACCCAGCCATCCAATTGGGGGGGTGCGTCTTCAGCGGCCCAATGATCTCTACACCAGCTTGTTATTGCATAAACCACAACCCCTGTAAGAGTTTACAAGCACTGTACATATGTACAACCTCTGTGCAGAACGGCTGGCCTTGCAGGGCTGGATTACACTAATGGAACTATACAATACTAATCAAGACCAGATCCGCGATGGGCCATTTAAAAGCCCAGCCTTCCATCGGTCTGCAAATAGCGCCCCAGGCTAGCGCTTCGACCTTGCTAGCGGCACATTCGTTCACAGAAATGTAATAGCTTAGGCCCTGAACGCCCCATAAGTCTTTTCTACTTGACGAACAAGAATACTAGAAATGCTGTAGCCTAGCCATCGTCCCGTTTTACCCTATTTGTATTCAGCATGTGCGGGGCTGGAAGGGAACAATCGACGACGAACATGCAGTGATATAGGTACATGAACTGCAAGGAGGTGGTTACGGTCGGCGAATCGCCGAAGCTCCCGTCACATATTGGCCCGTCGCTGACGCGCTTCATTGATCACTCGGCTCTTATTTGCTCCGCCCTGAGCATAACATTTGGCGCTTCCTGTCAGATTATGATTGTGCTTATTTGTCGAGCATTCCGCCCCGGCTGCGCATAATACTAGTGAACCTTGGTTTCAGATTGAAAATTCTTTTACGGAAAGATCCTTACTAACGGCCTGGGCCAGACAAGCTGTTGAAATTGCGAGCCCGAGGCGCCACATACCAGGCTGAGCTTATTCCCGACCGTGGGTCGACGGCAGGATGCTGTGTACACCACACGGAACTCGCAGCATCTCTCGAGTTTCATGGGAAGTTATGGCTAGATCTGGCGGTTTGTAAATACAACGACTTTGTCTCACCTTGTTGTCTAGCCCATGCTTTTCAGCGGGCAGTGTCATTGAGACACTCTCCATTCAGGTGACTCGGCAAGTACGGCAACCATCGTCCCCACGACGGCTTCACGGCACGGAGAGTCTCCATCTCGTTCGCCGACAATTACGTAGGCCAATCCGGGAGGCGGCAAAATCGGCGCTCAAACTCCATTGGTCTCTGTATTGGGCGAGGAGTGGCGGTTGTCATGAAATGCCTTTATCTGGCTTCTTCGGTCGCATTTCGGTCTGCGAAACTATACCCTGCGAGAAACAGGTTGGTTGACGCCGTCCCCGGGCCCTGCGGAGGCATCGGAGAACTCTCAGCCACGCCGTACGAGTCCTGGTCAGCATTTCCTTGACAGTGGCTCCTCGTCCCCACGGAGAGTCTGTTTTCCAGCTACCAGAGCCAACGAAGCCCGCTGAAAACGCGTATTGGACTGGGGTTGCAAAAAAGCCGCTTACGCCCTGGTGGGTGAATACGGCCTTTGTCCACGAGGCTACTTGCCAAGATGGGCTTGGACAGAAGACAAAGGCCGGAAATCATTTGCTGTCCTTCCGGGCCGCCTATTACTGAATTACACAGCCATTGCTAATGTGGAATGCCAAGCTCTTGTCGGCGTTCATGCAGTACTTAAGATCAGGCTGTCAAATTGGTTCGTCCGTATTTGCTATGCAGCGAGCCTTGTAGCATTGGCATTCACTGTAGTTCAGTTCTTGGCTACCTCTGTTCCTTCTGGACCGAGTATGCTCGTCTTGGCGTCCTCGTAAAGACTTGTCCGCGATACTCGTTTACCGATAGTAAATGTGTCAGTATGATAGCCTTTCTTTCCGGTGGTAAGTGTTGGCGTCGGTAGAACCACAGCCTACATTTACCAAGGCGACAAGGCGCACTAGAAAAGGTTCTGGAATAAGTTGCGAACCAATGAAAGCCTGATATACACGAGAATGGGAAAGTCGTAGCAGTCATTGGACTAGAAGCTCTTTCTTGATGTCATAGGCTGTATTAGCGTCGCAAATTCTCGATGAACGAGACGGAACGAGCTCTTTTGCCTTTTTGTGTCTGTGAAAACTTAATCGGGCCACGGAGCCTTAGGAAGCCTTATGCCATTTGGATACAACCCGTCGTGATAGTATGGACGTGTGTTTGCCGTGGCGCGTGTCATGGCGTATGGATGAGGTTGTTCCCTGGCGTGTAAAAATTAACAGAAAATGATACGTTACGATGAGGGAAGGATACGGTGTAGTTTAAAGGGCTATGTAACTGAAGTAAGCGCTGCTGCAAGCGGCGCAATATCCCTGCGTTTTGGGTGGTTGGTTGGCTGGTGTATTTGCAGAATCTGGCCGCGTGTTTCCAGACTTGTCTATACGGAATATTCCTTTGCGTGTCTCCAGCCAAAAATTGTTCCAGATCCTTCGTGAAAAAGAGGCCGTGGTTGCTCCTCAATGTAAGCCTTTTGCTTGTATGCATAGCAGTTTACGTCGTGTTTGTCTGCAAAGCCGCGGTTCACTTGGTCGAAGGATTGGCGCTAACTTGCAACAGTGACAATCTGACACTTTGCATGTCAGCCCTAAATTAAATTCTCACTGCAGGATTTGGCAAATGCAAGACAAACATTTTACCGACTGCATATGCTATATTTGGCAACAAGCTGTCATGCTTTGTTCCGCCGCGTCGGCGTCTTGCATGGGGTTTGATCTACATGGGAACACAATGAGGAAGATTGCTGCATTGGCTGAGAGCTTCGTGGCTAGGCGGTCAGCTATTGATTTACACGGTACACGGTAGCCTGTACAATATCATGCCGGTACTATATGCAAATGTGTCACGAGTGAATGCAAGTTGCGTTGTTCCGTCAGCCAATACTACCCAACCTGAATGTTGACAAGTGCTTGAGGTGCAGGTCTCGGAGTCTGACGCGAAAAGACCTTTCTTCTCCGAATAAGTAGACACTTTCTGATGTTTATACTGTATTTGTCTTCTTAAATCGCTATGTTTCCTGGCATTTTGACCGAAGTGTTATGTCCTATCGTCACTTTGTTAGACTCGGTAGTGATGATAACAAATGATGCTTTCGTGATTATAAAAGTCAAAGTAGTTCAATACAAATGAACGTAGTTGAGCGTTGTTATATAGCCGCTTTACAAAACGTAGAGTATCGCAAGGAGACAAATGCTTAATACCTCACTCAAATTTTCGGTTTACATTGTTGACCTATATTCTACCACGGCAAGTTACTCATTCAAGTCTGCTCGAAGATGATCTCCAGGGCGAAAATTGCTTATAGCTAGCATATTTGTATCTAAATGTTTAATTGTTTTGGATTTATCCTAGATGTGCAAAGTTGTCGACAACCACATTTTGCATGGGTCGTAAAATGGGATTTATCTATAGGGTAGTGCAATTCTAATTCGGAGCAAACTTCTCATGCCTGAGTAGAGTTTCTGAATTATTCAAACGGCAAAGTGGTTTGAATAGCTAATACACGGCTCATACTGTCTCTCTATTTCTCCTGTTTGAAGTATGTCGTGGAACCATTTGCAATGTGTTTGTACGTTTTGGAGTTTTGACACGCAAATATCCGTTTTCCTACAACGCAGAACTTATGACCTCACCTACCACAAAGTTGGCCCAGAAAAATATTTTAAATATTGAATAAATAAACAACACCATTAAGTAACATATATTTTCGTTACAGACATAAAAGCGAAGAATCGAAGCAGCTATACTCAGCGTGGGAACATCCAACCACAGACGACACTGTGGCTCCACCCAACGCTTGATGTCAATTTCCAACTCACCAATCTCATCATCGCCTCGGTAAACATCCATATCAGGGCATCACTGACAGCCAATTCAACTCTGTCGACTGATGTTGAATAGGAGCAACGTGATTTACTTCATCTCGAGCCTCCTATTAGCCGTAACTGCGATATTTTTCAGCCCTTCCACGGACTTGCTCAATCAACTCTCCTCAACCCTCAAGTTCCCTTTGTCGACCACTTCCCAGCCCGAAACGATGGCTACTGTTCGCCGCGCGGCTCCTCTTGTGTTCCCAGCCATTAGCCGGCATACGGCGACGGTCATTTTCGTCCATGGACTGGGTGATAGCGGCCATGGCTGGGGCGATGCTGTTGAGCACTGGCGCAGCCGACAGAAACTGGATGAGATCAAGTTTATCCTGCCGCATGCACCTACACTGCCCATCACCATGGTATGTGCCTGCTAGCTCTTAAGTCACGTTTGTGCTAATTTGGCTAATAATGATGTTTTGGTAGAATCACGGTTTCCCTATGCCTGGCTGGTTTGACATTGTGAGTTTGCCCCGTTTGTACATCGCCGTCGATTACTGCGTGTAGCTAACATGACAAGAAATCCATCGGTGGCTCATCCGACTCCATGGAGGCTCAGGCTCGCGATGAGGATAAAAATGGCATTCTAGCGTCTCGCGACTACTTCCACTCGCTTATCCAAGAGGAAATCGCCGCTGGAATCCCGGCAGACCGCATCGTCCTCGGTGGCTTCTCCCAAGGCGGAGCCATGAGCATCTTTTCTGGCCTCACTGCACCGGTCAAGATTGGCGGCATTGTCGGCCTTTCGTCATGGTTGCTGCTCAACCGCGCCTTCAAGGAGCACGTCCCCGAGGGCAACTTGAACAAGGCGACGCCGATTCTCATGGGCCACGGTGACCGCGATCCGCTTGTCCTGTATCCGCTTGCGCAGGAGAGTGAGAAGAAGCTGAAAGAGCTGGGCTATGATGTTACTTTCAAGACGTACCCGTGAGTAACCCGCCCAACTTTGTGACATTTTTTTTCTTTTGGCTGCCTTGCTGATGAGATTTGTAGTGGTATGCAACACTCGGCCTGTCTTGAGGAGCTCAACGATGTCGAGGCATTCCTCCAGTCCCGACTTGCTCCAAAGGGCAACTAAAACGATGCAGTTATTATGGGTAAAAAGGTAGAGCCTAAATAGCAATAAAATAGATGTATTCCAAGTGAAACAATGTATCCCTATACGTGCCTTCAGCTGCAGGCGTTTAACTTGTATAGGGCTTCTACTGGGCTGCAAACTGCATTAGACAGAATTACACAACCTGTGCTATATTATACGTTTTGTGACACAACCCTCTCATCCAAAATGTCATTTCCATTTAGATTAAACTATCTTGAACAACCGAGCAGGTGCGGTTTCGACATTTGGATGTGCGCCCAGTTCCCCCACGTTTTAGTGTGGAGTAGCAAGAAAAGGAAGCTCCGTGTCGGGCCACTTTGTTTGAACCATGGATTGATGAGGCATGACACAATTGACGACAACAGAACAACGGCTTTCACGTTGGATCATTGGTTAATGAATATACACTTGAATTAGGCTATTCAAGCCTGAATAGCAAGGGCCAGACACCTACAATGAATGGCAGAGAGTCAAGCCACCCGAGCAACGGCATCCTCTCCGATGACTGTGACGCTCGCCTCTACTCATCAACACAAGTCCCGTCTATGGATGCTTTCGCTTCCATATGCAAGCAGACCGCCACAAAAGAGCAGTATCCTCTTGCATCGTCGATTGACTCCAACGTGCCCATCTATGAACTTCCGCCATATGCATCTCTTACGCAGCAACAGCGCCACGCTCTCCAGGATGAGTGGTATGCCATCTTGCTCAACGGACCAGGAGTCTTTGTTACCAAAAACCTGTACAGAGACCATGTAATCCTTGACAAAGCCACGAGCGCGTTTCATGAAATCATTGCAAACGAAAGGGAGACGATGACCTCTCATGGTGACCACTTTGCTGGAGCGGGCAAGAATGATCGCATCTGGAATGCCTTTAGCAAGCACTGCCTTGCTGACCCGGCATCGTTTGCAAAATATTATTCAAATCCATACCTAGGAATGATTTCGGAATCATGGCTTGGACCGGGCTACAGAATCACAGCACAGGTGAATAACGTCAGGCCTGGTGCAGATGCGCAGGTCAGCCATCGCGATTATCATCTTGGCTTCATGTCTGCTAAGACTTGTTCGCGATATCCTCGTGCTATGCAAGTCGCAAGCCAGTGTCTCACGCTACAAGGAGCGGTTGCGCATGTTGACGTCCCTGTTGAGAGCGGACCAACAAGGTTGCTGCCGTTTAGTCAGACATTTGCACCCGGATTCATGGCCTACAGGTCGCCGGAATTTAATACCTATTTTCTTGAAAATTATGTTGCGCTACCGCTCCAGAAGGGGGACGGGATATTCCTCAACCCTGCCCTCTTTCACGCTGCTGGGTCGAATCAGTCTGCCGATATTCAGCGTCTGGTGAACTTGCTGCAGGTGAGTAGTGCGTTTGGCAAACCCATGGAGTCGGTTGATGCGCTGCCGCTGGTGGAAAGATGCTGGGATGAGCTGCTGCGTATGCATCAGTCTGGAACGATGAGCGATGGGGTCGAGGCTCTTGTCGCGGCTGTTGGCGAGGGGTATCCGTTTCCGACGAATTTGGACAGGAATCCGCCCAAGTCGGATAGCATGGCGCCCGAGTCGGAGCAAGGGGTTTTGAACAAGGCACTGACGGAGGGGAAAAGAACAGAAGAAGTGGTGCAGGCGTTGAGGTTATACAGGGAGACTACAAGAGCTTAAATGTCGAGAGTTTGTATATAATAGCAAGCAGGGTGAATGAGTGATGACGGGTAATTTGACACTGTACTCGACAAGAGATACATAATTACAGCAAGACGCTGCAATCGTAGAGACATACAGAATTTACAGCAAGTTTGTGCTTCTGACGTGGCTTTTACAGCGCCAGGCTCTGATAGCTGCCTTTGGCGTGGGCACTATTGAACGCCTTGCTCGCCGAGTAGCCTCTGAAAGTAATCATAGTGCAAGTCGACTGAGCGGTGAAACTGTACGCCATGTAAAACAGCTGATCAAAGTATCAATCTTCAACGGATAAACCACAGCCGCAGTGGGTTTCTGCCGCATCATGCGGACTACGCAAAATATTACTCCGCAGTCCGCATCGGGTGCCGAGCTTATCAACTGAGATGCATCGTTGCGCACAGACTGCGCTCAGAGTATCATCGGGCCAAGACGCTTGCTGTGCCGTGAAGCCGGCGGGATAACAGCACCCTAGGTTATCAATAACGCTTTCTCCGTGGAAGTGTCAACGCCTGTCTACTAGGGTGCTTCAGCAGGATGTGGTAATACAGTGGTATCGCTACTAGTGGCCGACCCTTCGGCGCCGAAGCGGTCGAATGCCCTTGCGGTTCTTTTACTTGTGCCTTCTGCAGTAAAGGTTCAGATCCTCGGGCGGGGCGACGGCGCATTCGTCACAGACTACTCGTACTCATATTGGTCCGACCTGCCATGTCATGGGCAGCCTGACAGGGTTCACCACAGCCAGCCGGTGGTTCCAGATGGCGGTGGCTTGGAGCCTTTGTTGTGCTGCCGTGTGCCGATTTGCCTGGGGCCTTGGTGGGAAGGGTTTAACGGGTTGATGAACGGGTCGCCGACTTGTGGCCCAGCCATTGGGCGAGATGTTGGTGGCTGCGACGCCAAACTGGTTCGAGAAGGTCGTGGTGGGACGGACGAGATGGGTAGTTAGTGACTGGGAGAGAGGCCATGGGGTTAGTAGCAGAAAGAATAGAGGACAATGAACCTGATTGATACCGTAGCATTGAGAGCGGTAGAATAGAGTCTGTGAGTCGTTGTTTCTGGAGGAGATGTGCTTTGATGCAATGCAATGCAATGCAATGTGAGGAGGGGGAGAATCGGCGAGGAACGAGTACGTTTCAAGCTCGCCGCCTAAGACAAACAAACGGAAGACCGGCACGGACGCTGTCGCAACCATGGAGATTGATCAACCGAGTGCCTTGCGAAGTACTACTAGTATAGTATCTGACGCCGGCAATGGGTACTGGGTACTTATCCTAGGAGACTTGACTCGCCCGATTCCCACGGGGCTAGGTACTAACTCGTAAGCAAGTCACAGCCATTCACTTCAATTACAGAGCGGCGAGTGCGGCCCTTAAAATGGCAGAAGCCGTCTTCCGCTATTCATCTTTCCAATCAATCGACACTGCTGCCATGATGCCTACGTCTGCATGCCTCCATGCCTGCAGTCAGCTGTGATGTGCGTAATACACTGCCAGCGATGCTACCTCGACTCCCTGCTAGCAGCGTTGTAGCGAGTACCTGAGAGCGTCCAGTAGCGGAAGCAGGTACCTACAACTCACAAAACAACTGTTTGTCGCAGCGCACCTTTAGGCGAGGTACTTGCGCTGGCCCGCCTGTACTTGAGTCGGGCTAGCGTCTGGTCGGCCATATCTCTGGGCGGTCCTGGCCTACCAGAAGCCCGCAGTGCCAGCAGTGGCGGCAAAGTCTCGCTCCCAAAGGACCCGCTTCGGCACGCTGTCGCCGAGCCAAGACCCAGAGGCCGCAACAGAAGATACATGTAATTTGCACCAGTTATCCACCAAAAACCATGTACTCCCTCTCCACACGTCGGCCTCCCGTCTTCTCTTCCCAGCGCACGGAGTGCCAGTACCCGCCCGCCGGGCAGAGCCTGTCCCAGAGCCTGGCCCATCCGCTGCAAGGCCGCGCCAGCAAGGCCACTCTCCTCCTTGGCCAAGCCAGCCCCCCTCTCTTCAATCTAAATCCATCCCAAATCCATCATTTTGCAACCCGATACGCACATCGCATCTGCCTATTGGCATCTCGCTCGTTCGCCCTTTGCCTTCGCCGGCGCCCTCCTTCTCTAGTCGACTGAAGAGAGTTGTCGAAGCGATCCTGACCCTGACTGTCGATACTGGCCAGCCCGCTTCTGCGCCGCGTCCATGGCTGACGACGAGAAGAGCGGCGTTGCCGCCACCACGACCGCTCGGCCGGTGGACAACCGTCCTTCCTCGCGCTTCGTCATTGACGATGAAGCCATGGCCAAGTCGGAAGTCAGCTCTACTTCGGTAAGTGAATGTCCAGCATGCTGCGGTTTCTCCAGGGCGAGCGCACAGAGACCGCTGCGGCGTAGTCTCCAGGTCTGACCAGAGCGCCGCAACAGGAACCCTTTTCATACCAGGAAGAAGACGACGACGACCGTGATCTGCCCCAGCAGACCGCTACCGAGCATGACCTCAACGTCACCGAAGACGACCTGCTCGAGGCAAAGGAGCTCGCCTCGAAATACACCCTCGATCAAGTCCGCGACATCATGATTCGAGTCCACCGAATTCACGCAAAAGACCCCAACTTTCCATCCACAGTTATTCGTAAAATCAGCAGCTTTCTCGAAAACCGAGACGTATTCCTACATCCCCAGCGCCATCAGCATCTGATTCAGGAAATGAAACTCGAGGCCGCGCTCGTCACCAGCAACAGCCCCTACGCCGAGGTTCGAGCCGTCGTTAGCAACAAGGACGACCCCACGACGCTATCATCCACCATTCGCAGCTGGGCCATTGGCCTGGCCTTTGGCGCTCTACTGGCCTTTGTCAATCAGCTGTTTGACATTCGCCAGCCTGCTATCCGAGTCATGGCCAATGTTGCCCAGCTGCTGGCGTATCCCGTCGGAAAGGCCGCCGAGCGATGGCTCCCAGATGCCGGCATCACCGTCATGGGCGTCCGACATAGCCTCAACCCGGGCCCTTTTACGAAAAAAGAGCACATGCTCATCACAATCATGGCCAACGTTGCCTATAATACGCCATATACAAACTACATCATCTGGGTCCAGTATCTGCCACAATACTTTAACCAACCCTACGCCTCTCACTTTGCCTATCAAATTCTCATCGCCCTGGCCACCAACTTTATTGGCTACGGAATGGCAGGAATCTGCCGCCGCTTCCTGGTGTACCCGTCGTATTGCGTGTGGCCTGCGTCGTTGGTTACCATTGCCCTCAACTCGGCATTCCACACGGGTGGTAACCCGCCAGTGGCAGGCCCGTTTCGCAAGATCTGGCGCATTTCTCGGCTGAAATTCTTCTACCTCATGTTTGGCGCCATGTTTGTGTGGTTCTGGTTCCCCAACTACATCTTCACCTCCCTGTCCAAGTTTAACTGGATCAGCTGGATCGCTCCCGGCCATCGCGATCTCAACGTCATTACCGGCATCAACAATGGCTTGGGTCTGAATCCGTTCCCTACATGGGATTGGAATGTTCTTCTCTGGGACTCGGCAGACCCCCTCATGGTTCCATTCTTCAGCACGCTCAACCGTTTTATTGGCGCTTTTGCGTCTGTCTGGATTGTCATGGCCTTTTGGTACAAAAACGTCTACAACACGGGCTATCTGCCCATCAACTCCAACCGAGTGTACGACAACACTGGCGGGCTCTACAACATTACCCGCGCCATCAACAACCGTGGCCATTTTGACGCCGAGAAATATGCCTCGTATTCACCGCCGTTTATTAGCGCTGGAAATGTCGTCATTTACATGTTCTTCTTCGGCATCTACACTTCCACGCTCACATATGCAGTATTGTATCACCGACACGAAATTGCCATGGGATTCAAGGCTCTCTTCAACAGCTTCCGCAAAAAGACGCCGCTCGAAGATGAGCACACCCTCGACGTTCACAATCGCCTCATGAAGTCGTATCGCGAAGTCCCTGAATGGTGGTACATGCTGTGCTTAGCAGGAGCCATTGCTCTAGGAGTTGGCGGGATCGTCGGCTGGGATACACACACCTCGCCGGGTGTCGTTTTCTATGGTCTGGCGCTCTGCGTCGTCTTTGTCATTCCCGTTGGCATCATCAAGGCAATGACTGGAATCGAAGTCACGCTGAATGTTCTAGCAGAGTTTATTGGCGGCTCCTGGGTGGACGGAAACGCCCTGGCCATGAACTATTTCAAGTCGTTTGGCTACGTCACATGCGCACACGCTGTGTGGTTTGCCAATGACCTCAAGCTCGCCCACTACGTCAAGATTCCTCCTCGCCAAACGTTTATTGCGCAGATGGTTGCCACCTTGATAAGCACCATCATCTGTGTTGGAGTCTTGAACTTTCAGATGCTGCATATTGACGGGGTCTGCACGCCAGATGCACGATACAAGCTTACGTGCCCTGGTGTCAACACCTTCTTTACCGCCTCAGTCCTTTGGGGTACGGTCGGCCCCAAGAAGATATTTGGACACGATGGTCAGTACAGCGAGATGCTGCTGGGTTTCCCGCTGGGTGTCGTCATTGTCGTCTTTTTCTGGGCACTCAACCGAAAGTTCCCCCACTGGAACTGGACGCGACAGATCCACCCCGTCGCAATCATGTATGGAGGAATTGTATGGGCACCGTACAACATGTCGTACGTCTGGCCTTCTGTCCCCATTGCATACTTTTCGTGGATATATCTCAAGTCGCGCTATGTTGGCCTCTGGTCAAAGGTAAGCTGCCAAGCGCCTTCTTTTCGCTACTGAGCCGTGTAAGCTAACTATATATAGTACAACTTTGTCCTGTCGGCCGCTTGGTCTTGCGGCATCGCCATTTCTGGCATCATCATATTCTTTAGCTTGCAATACACTGAGATCAGGTTTGAGTGGTGGGGAAACAATGTGTCGGAGCAGGGCTGCGAAGACAAAGCTTGCCCCTACAAGATGGTTCCTCAGGGGGGGCATTTTGGTCCCGAGTTTGGGAATTTCCACTGATAGATTTCGGAGGATGAGCGAATGAGTTCAATTGATTGGAGTTCTTTTTTTCGGATATTCAACCGTTTTGGTTTGTCTTGGTTTGTCTTGGTTTGTCTTGGTTTGTCTTGGGGTGAGCAGATTTGCGTTGGAGTTGGGCCTTACAAAGCATCGTCTTTTCATGCGGGGGTTTTCAGATGCGTTGAGCATGGTAACTTGATTTCCACCATGTTGTGCTATGGTTTACATGGAAAGATATCTCGGGCTTCATTTATACCCGGTTTTGTTGTACTGAATGAGAAAGCGTATGAGATGGCTGCGTTGGTAGCTTTCAAAAATATTCATTTTCCCCATAGCATCCTTGCGTGAAACGTATAATGTAGTAGTCAGCGCTTTGGTGTTGCTCGCCATTGCTGGCCTCGGCTCCAGTTTATGTCGCGATACCGGAGACGACACCAAGACCTCTGCTTCGTAATCACGACAATTGTGGCCCACCTTGGTGCTAGCTATTAGCTTCGAGTCGGAGCAGTACAAGCAAACGTACGTTTTCCAACAAATATCAATTCTCAATGGATGATCAGGCACAGCGGAAACGGGCTGTAGTGGCCTGCAATTATTGTCGCCAGCGGCAAGTCTCGAGATCCGTTTTGAACCATCACTCACAACGAGGCTAACATGACAGAGCAGCAAGAGACGCTGTGACGGCGCTACACCACAATGTACGACGTGTCGTAGAAAACGACTACATTGTACTTATCAAGAGATATCTGCCAAGTATATTCTGGCCCATTGCAAGGTGCTGTAGCTGCGCTGACTCGGGAGTCTAGAAATGATGACAAGGACGTGTCTCATGCCTTGTTTCGCCGTCTGGATACCATAGAGTCGTTACTCCGACGCCATACTGCTGCCATAGAAGCTCTTGAGCGTGGGGGTGGATCTGAAGAGACATCACATACACCGCCTCACATCCAGCGCAGTAACACCAATCCTGCGTCCATTGTGCCCGATCATTCCGCAGTACACAGTGATCCAGCACAGCTTCCTCACTCCATATGGGCTCTTAGCAATGCGCCGTCCCGCGGCTCCGACAATGATGAAGTGCCTGCTCTTACTATCCCGCTGGGTCATCAGACGAGTACAAGTAGCTTATTTACGCTGCCGCAGATGGAAAGTCTGGTTGGAGACGTGCCAGAGGAGTTTCTGTTTAAAGTCGAAGACAGCAGACCGCGCTCTGTGGCCTTTGATATAGCATCCGACGTGGCGTTTCCTGCAATTGACCGCGCAACAGCAGATAAGTATCTCGACGACTTTTTTGAGCGTGTCCATCCGTTTCATCCATTCTTTGACAAGAATGACCTGCGTGAGCGCTACGAGGAGACTATGCAGCGAGGACTGCGATCCGACACGCAATCGGCTTTGTTCTTGGCCATCTTTGCGCTTGGTGCCACGGCTGCTGAACCTGTTGATGGCGCGAGTAATAGCGATGGACATGGTGGCGATGGACTGATTCAGCACGCTTTGCGGATTCTGTTGATGGCTTGGACTGTTTCGTTTAGCGGTGATATTATGCTTGCGCAGGCGTTTATACTCTCTGCGCTGTACTTTACGTATACTGTTGAGCCGCTTATGGCGTGGAGATTGGTGCATATGGCTTCAACGAGTGTGCAGCAGATGCTTATACGGTTCGTGCTCTGTTTCTTGTAGGTGAAGCATGGTATATGAGCTGACAAGTATCTAGTTGCAAAGATAACCTTTCAAGCTAGACAGAAATACAAGAAGTTACAAGGATAAGCTGGGTCTGCTTCGTAATCGAATGGTAAGTGACCAAGAGAATGCCGAAAAAGAGACGCGATTGACTTACTCTGTACAATAGCGACATCCTCGCCGAATTCCACCAGCCACGCAGCGGCATCGAACTGCTCGTCGACCGCATGCCCTTCCCCTACTACGGCAAGTCTCCCGAGCCAGAACACTACTACTGCCTCGCCGAGATTTTCCGCCCGCTCACTCCTCAACCGCATCCACCACATCATCTACTTTACCGACAGCCTCACCATCTACGCCGGCCGCGCGCTGGACACGCTCTCCTCCTCCTCTGTTGCCGAGCCGCCGTACCCCGGCGCGTCGCTGCTTCGTGTCTGCGGGGAGCTAAACAGGCAGCTTGAGTCGTGGTATGAATCGCTGCCGGAAAGTATAAAGCCTGACCTTGCTGGAAAGGAAAAGGGCGGCAGGCAGGCGTGTTTGCTGCGGTTGAGGTACTGGTCTGCTAAGCAGTGCATCTATCGGCCCTTTGTGGTGTATGTTACTGCGCAGATGTCGGAGCGCCATGTGCAGATTCCGGAGGATGTGTTGGATAAGTGTAATGTGTGCTTGGCTGCGTGTAGGGGGTTTATAGTTACTGCTGGGCATTTGTTATCGGAGAGGACTCCGTATACTTATAGCGCGGCGCAGTGGTAAGTTACTTGTCGTCATTGAAAACGGACGAATGGTTTTGTGGTACTGATATTGTATAGTACCATGACTTGTATGCTGGTGCTTTCTATAGCTGCTCAGTCGCCGTCGCTTAAGGGCCTTGTTGGGGATATTGAAAGCTTGCAGGACACGACTGCGCAGTTGCTGAAACAGTGGGCTCGGCCGGGCTCTAGTATTGAGTGTTCGTATGAGATTGCGAGGACAATTGCGAGAAAACAGCGTCTTCGTGGGCATAAGCGCAAAAGATGAAATCAACAGTAGTTGGGAAGAGAAATATATTTGACGTCTATATGTCACGGTAACACTACATCCCCGTCATACTGTGTATCCCTGTGCCTTCATTTCTGCCTCAATAGCAACCTTTGCAGTATCTTCAGCAGCAAGGAAAAACTTTCGAGCATCTTCAAATCGCCTACTGGCAATCGGATCCTGTTCAATGAATGCATCCAGTTTGGCACCACCATCCGAAACATAATCCGTTTCCATTGTCGCAAGCGTGCCATTCCAAGCTGGTCCAGCAAGCGGATCAACAGTTGAGAGCGCAGTAAGTCGTTTTGCAGTCGCGTATTCCGCGTACCTGCTCTTTGGCTTCCTCGCCGGTGGAGGTAGGCCATCTGGCATCGCCTGGAGAGCTTTGAGGTTTGCGGCGGAAATGGTAATGTGTGGGCAACCGAGCTCAGCCATGGCCATTACCTCTTCCGGCTGCAGGTGGCTGTATATGTTGTTGGTTGTTAGCCTTTTAGTTTCTGAATTGGCTTGCTTGTGGGAGGCGTACCTTGCTATCACCATTACGGGCTGCTCGCGACCTGTGGCGGCAAAGTCGCGTGCGAATGCTTCTAGCATGTGGATGATTCGAGGAGACATGGGGTGCTGTGTTGATTAGTTCCTGAATACTACTATTCTGAAGTAGAATTTCATACCTCGAGGCATGTGTCGTCTACATTTATACGGGAAGATGCGTCCAAGTGCGCGGCAATTTCTGTCAAGTTAGCTTCCACTTTCCCAATTAAATTCTCTGTGTAATGGAAGCATACCGTTAAAATATGGGCTGATCATGGCACAGTTGGACTGCGACGCAGCAATAGCCTGTTCAAGAGAAAACACAGCCGTGGCAAGGGTTCGGATTCCCTCTGAATTTAGTTGCAGAGCTGCAGAAGCGGCGGCGCCTGAAAAGGGCAGCTTGATGGCGAATCGATCCCGCGAAACACCAGCTGCTTCAAAGGCAGCTGCGAATGAGTGGCACTGCCGAATGATGGCGTCTCGGTCATTGACGTAGCGGAGAGACGTTTGCACCAAGACACGGCCTGAAAGGTATGGAATGTTTCTGGCACAGAGTTGAACAGCCTGGTGATCTGTGTTAGTGGATGCTCAGTTGAGTGTGAAGACGGGGGGATGTACCGTATTATCGTAGACTTGTTCCCAGCCTTCACTTCCGTGCTTTTGCACAAGGTCTTTAAAAAGAGCAGCGTTTTCCGGTTTCAGAAGCTCTGAAGTGATAATGGCCTGGTTTGAGGTCTCTGAATGAGTGTTAGTATGGCCTTGACGAGGTATAATGGCTGATACCAACGGTTGTGTGGTGTAAATGGCACGCTGCGGACGACGGCTGTGCTCGCATCGTCAACGTCAACGTTGCAGAGGTCTTCAAGCCTTTCCAACAGTGAACGTGCCATTATAATAGTTTGCTCAAATGGATTCTCTGCTGAGAAGAGGAGATTCTAGACGAAGCTGGCAAGGATGCTTTTATAAGTTGTCACCTCGGGATTCGTGCCGCCTTGCACGTCATACGTGGATACCTCGTAAGACTCAAACAATGATACACATGACAAAAAGCCTTTTCTTTTCAAAAACTAAACGATTACAAATCTCACGATGTTGAAATCTAGACCTGGGCGTTGATTTACCCTGACCCCCACAGGCGGGCGAGGCGGGCCGCCCTCCGCCGCGTCACGATGGGGCCGCTTATGGATTCCGAGCTCGGCTTCGTAAAGGGCTCGCAAGCTATTGACGTGTTGCAACATGGAAACTTGTTCTGTCCACATGTACGAGCCGGCATGATACTATTCGTGTCCTGGACTATTTTGGCAGTATTGAAACCGGTGCCGGGGCGGAAGTCTTCCCGCCAACAATGTAGTCATTCAGAATACTGGGCCAGCTTAGAATGACTTGTTACAAATAGAATCGACTATTTAGTCTGATATTTTACAATTTAATAACGGCATTGTAGCCTGATTTCCTATGACTGGAATCAACGCAACAATGACCAACTCAGCAGTCTCCAACGGCGTCGCGGCCAACAGCCACCCTGCACATGCTGTAGACATTCCGCAACTCTTTTCTCTCAATGGCCGTTCCATAATTGGTAATTAACCGTCATCCAGCATTTTCTTAAAACTAAAACAGTAAAACTTACAAAGCATCAGTTACTGGCGCAACGGGAGGACTGGGTCTGCAAGTCGTCAAGGCAATTCTCCAATCTGGAGCAGATGTAATTGCAGTAGACCTCCCTGCAGTCCCAGACGTTGCAAATTGGAGTAAGTAATACCTTATCTTATAACGAAATCATAAGCTCACACCATGGCAGGCGAGTTGAAATCCCTTGCAGCCAAAACAGGTTCAAGTCTCATCTATCGCAACTGCAACATCTCCGACGAAAAAAGCGTCGTAACAGCTTTCGAGGATGCAGCCTCATCAGCACGATACCCAGTCCGCGGCCTCGTCAACTGCGCTGCAATAGGTTACGTAGGCGACTCCATCAGCTTCGACCTAGACACAGCCAGGCGTACGCTGGACGTCAACCTGCTCGGATCCCTCATCACTGCACAAGTCGCAGCAAGAATCGTCAAGAAGCAGAGATACAGCGCTAGTTTTGTGCTTATTGCTAGCATGAGCGGCTATATTGTTCAAAAGGTAAGCGTGACACTTTCGAGCGTCGTCGGAAAGACCAGTCAAGTTAACATGATATAGGGCACTCCTACGGCGGTATATGCGGCTTCAAAGGCGGGAGTACAGCAGCTCACTCGCAACTTGGCGTCGGAATGGGGTGCTGCGCCGGATATGCCAGAGATACGCGTCAACTCAGTCAGTCCTGGCGTCATTCGCACGCCCATGACGCGCACTGTTCTGGCCGTGCCAGAGTTTGAGCGCGTCTGGACTGAAGAGAGTATGCTTAAACGACTGTCCGAACCAGAGGATTATCGTGGACCGGTAGTGTTTTTACTTTCTGATGCGAGCTCGTTTGTAACTGCGTCAGATTTACTCTGTGATGGTGGATATACAAAGTGGTAGTCACGTAACAAATGCTCGGGACACCGTGTTGCATGCCGAAAAAAACTTCTCATTTTCATGGCTTCATGTACAAGGTTGTCTACAGCATAACCAAGAAAAATCTCAAACACACTCTCGCAAACACACGTGAATCCTCCTAAAAGTACACCTGTTGCCGCAGCTCATCCCGTAGAAACAGGCTGAGCAACAGAAATGAAATAGCCCATCCACTGCGCGTAAACTCTTACAAACAATCTCCATGCAAATAACTTGTCTTGTCGTAAGCATCAAAACAGTTGCTTTCCATGCAATGCATTATATCCGTCACTTTGATGCTTCTTTAGCAGATTCCGCACTAACAACCACTTCGTCGTCATCTTCGATGCTCGTGCGCCTCTCAGCTTCCTTGACTTCAACAGCCTGCTTTCCCTCACTCTCGTTCATCGAGGGCACAACAACTTCTCCCTCATCTGCCTTCTCGCCCTCCTTGGGTTTGCTCTCTGATCTCGACCCAAAAGGCCATAGGCCGCTTAGACCGCGTGTAGCCTCCTTTGTAGGGTTGACAGCAAGAGGCCTGAGAAGCACCTTTTCTGGGGTATTTTCCTCGCTGCTCTTTTCTTCTTCGGCCATGGCAAAATCACCAAACTCATCGTCCGAGTCTTCCTCTTGCGACGCTTTGCCTCCAATCACTCCCCGCCACCATGAGCCACGACCGGCATCTTGTGAGTCCGTATTGTGCAAGGCGTCATCCATGTCATCATCCTCGTCGACATCCGCAAAGGGGTCTGCTCCATCGTCATTCTCATCGTCTTGAAGGCCATTGTGTGGCTCTTTCGATGTGTGCGATGACTGGCCATTCTTTTGGTGCATTGCCAACCTTGCCGCCAACTGTAGCCTCGCTCGAGAGGGTGGGATGTTCAGAGGAGGTGGAGGAGGCGGTGGTGGAGGTATCGAAGGCGGGTCAAGCGACTTGCCTTGGTTGCTGAGCGAATCGGTGTAAGCCCGGAACTAATATTCCCACGTCAGTCTGGTGAACAGTAGCCATTGAAAGCTCAAGAACAGCCGGCGCGCAAAACACTTCCAGATTCCAACCACTGTTGTCGTTGTCAAACATAATTTGGCCATTACCCCTGTTATACACTCTCCTTGATCTAACCCACTTCAATAAACAGCCACGTCCCCTTCCTCGATAATATGTACAATTGGAGCCACTCTTAAACGCCTCTTCTATGCTTTCAAAGAATGATGCCAGCTATGATTTTTCGCCTTGAAATGTATCCTTGCCCAGTATGTATCCTTCTTCCTCCATCCGAGCATCAGCGGAATCCCCTGCCTCTGGTTTGGGGCTCGGAAAGGCCGGTGCCAATGGCTCCGGTGACTTTACAATGACTTCTTGTGGTGGCGCTGCAGGCGGAATTGAAACGGAAAGGTCTGCGCCGCTGTCCTCAAATGAATCACCACTCACCTCAGAGTTCACATCCTCCTCCTCAACGTCATCGCCATCATCGTCCTCGTCGCTGCTGCTTCCAAACCCGGAAATCATACCACCTCCGGTGATCGTAAAGGGCCCGATACCACTGTCGTTGCCATTGCCACTCCCCCCGTTATCATTCATATCAAGTCCGCCATTTAGCCCAGCTTCTGCGAGTGCAGCTGACCCTGCCGACGTGTTACCGAGCCCAGTTAAGCCCACTCCTCCAATCCCACCTACGCCTAAGCTAGCGCGATGACCTAGAGCGACTTCAGGGCGTACTCCTCCAAGAATGGCATTGTCTCGTTCACGTGTTTCTGCGAGGGCGCCCTCGACGTAATTGATCCAGCCCTGGCTCATGACTTTGTCAAGAACCATTTCTGAAAGAAGCTCCGGAGGGTGTCTTTCGGTGAACTTGACAACTTCTTCAGCAATCAAGGTAAGGTGACCCATGTAGCCCATTCTCGTCTTCGTCTTGGCCTGTGACTCGTCGCTAGCCTGTTGGCCATTGATTATAGCCGTGGTAATGTCTGCAGCCTCGAACAGAGAAACGGCCAGTGTCGGGTTGTAGCCTCGGTCCATGGGTCCGTTGAAGACCTGCTGCACAATGTCATACACGACATTGTGGAGAAAATTGTTCCACGGATACTTGAAGAAGAAGGAAAGAATAACGGGAACAACACGATGATCCACAAATTGCATCTTCAAGTAGTCACCAACTACATGCTCCTCGCCAACATTAACTTCAGTTGTTGCTTGTCCTTCAGGGACGTGAGCAATGGTGATTTCTGCCTCTCCCTGCGTATTGTTCGTAGCCTCATCTTGCGCAGGAGTAGACGTCTCCTGTGAGCTTGAAGTTTCGTTGGTGGCAGAAGGATCTTGCGGTGACTGTGAAGAGAAGAGCGGGGCAGGAGTATCCTCTGGATGCGGCGACAAGTCTCTCGCAAAGCCATCTGTGGGAGATGCAACCTCTAGTTTGCTAGTATCAGCAGTGACTGCCTGCATGGCAGAGTCGGATGTCTTGGAATCTGAGTTAGATTCAGCGGAAGTCTCCTTTTGTTCCTTGGTCTCGGAATTCTCTTGAGTGTCGGCACTAGTTTCTGAAGTCTCGGGCTTAGCAAGCTCAGGCGTCGAAGTCTTTGATGGAGAGAGCGGAGCAACAACAAGCTCCGGGTTCTCAAACTGCTGCTCCACTACCTTGTCCTTGGACGCGTCGAGTCTTGGTGAGCTTAGCGGCTCATCGACAAAGTCATCATCGTCCTTCATAGGAATAACTCTGGCATTAGCATCACCAGCCTTGTCACTCGTATCGCGAGATGGTTCAACCTCTTCAAAGCCATCTTCATTGGGGTTTGTGACTTCGAGGCGTCGCCCCTCGTCCGGCGCACCATGGGTCGTTCGCATCGTCAAGTCATCACCAGAATTCTCCTCTTCACGAACGGGTCCAAGCATGCCAGCATCACGTAAGCGATGGCGTTCCGAGTCTCGAGAAGCAATCAGTTGTTCTGATCCAGGCTCGTTTAGAAGCCCCATATTGCTGCAGTGCAACAATTCCGCCATGAGCTCGCACGTTTTGAAGCGATCGAAACCGAGTGGTTCGAGCTTTGCGCCAAATGTTGAGTCGGGGCCTTTGTCCGCAGATGGGCCATCCATAATCAAGCTCATAAACTTGGGCACATTATCAGCAAACAGGCGAAGTAGCGTCCCAAGGTAGATTGGGTCGCGGCTTGACGGTTCATTTTCGGCTTCGGTCAAAACGTCGGGGTCGTAATCGGAATTGTTTTTGCGGATAACCTCAATAATGATGCCAACGCCAACAGTCAAGGGATTTCCGCCATGAAGCATGTATCCAATGAGCTGCTCAACACACTGCTTAGATACGAGCTGCCTAGTGAGCTCATTGGGACCAATGCATTGCTGTTCATTCTGGGACGCATTGGCAGAAATGGTAATGATGGCTTTGATGAAATCACCGGCGGCAGTCTGGACGACCCAGCTGTGTTCGGGACTGATGAAGGAAAGGAGAGTAGGAATAATGTCTTTGGAGTAGAGCCACTGCGAGGTGTGTGAGTTGTGGGGGACGGCAATGGAAGATTAGGCTAGTCTGATACATACCTCTACAATGCCCTGGCCACCTTCGCTACGGTCCATGGCAATGATTTTGAGAAGCAAGTCCATAATCATAGGACACTCGACGTGTCGGAGCAGGTCGGGGACAGAGCCGGGCAGGCTCTTGAGCAAGTCCATCATGTCATCCGTCTTTCTCTCAAAAAGGGACTCATTGACCTTTGTAAAATATGATGCTTGCAAAGGATCAAGCGGCGCCGGCCGCGACAGGAACTGCCAGAAATCACGAATCATCTGAGTATTGTCGGTAAGGGCTTCGTAGATGGACCACGTGTCGGAGCTGAGGACTTCGCAGGCTACAAGGGCGTAGCGGTTGCGCCTCTTTTCCAGTTCTTCGTCGTCGTTTTCGGCCGAGTCGGTTGTGCGTGACGACGCGCGAGGGCGAGAAAGGGGAAAGAGGCGGTTCTTGGATCTTGAGTCGTCGCCGGCGGCATCTTCGGGGGTCGCAAACAACTCGAGTTTGGGCGCGACGACATACTCTAGCAGCTTCTTGAGGACGGCGTCGTCTCGCAGATACTCGATGAGTTTGGAGTTGTGCTGCTTCAGCTCCTGGATGAGATCGCTTTCATCAAGAAGCTCCTCAAGAGTAAAGTCTGGCTTGTCGAGGATGGTGTCAATGGTGGAGATGTTGGCGTAGCCGCCAAATCTCCAAAACATGATGTCGGATCTATGTCACGACGCCGGGCAAGCAAGAGCGCCGGCTGTAGGGAGCGTATACGATGCGGTTTGGTCGGTCAGACTAGTAAGGGCCTGGGTCGAAAGCGGTGATGCACACAGTCGTCGAAGATACGCTGGACATTCGGCACCAGGGAACGGGGGTAGATGGATTGATGCGCGGATTCGAGTTGGAGCGTCGGAATTAGGCCTCGGAGTCCTTGGGTATGGCGCCAATAGCGCGCGAACAGGGGTAGAAGCCAGAGAAAGGACGGAAGAATCAGTCACCTAGATCATCCCGCAAATCACTGGATGCGCCGATGGGAAAGCAGCCGCAAGTGTTGATGCCCGCAATCAGATGGTGTCGGTCGCGTGTCGTGCGATGGGATAGGGCGGGATGGCACGGGGCAAGAATCCAGGAGGAAGCTTGTGGACGACCGTGGAGAAGGTGAGGGAGTCAGCAAGTTCCGTGGCCGGTGAAGGCGGGCTTTGCACGCAGGCGACGGCGGGAGGTACCTGGCCCAGCAAAGTGCCGCACCCACTTGCCATGTACCACATGTCTGGCTGGGCAGAGAAAGTGGGCCGCATCTCAGGGACAAGGGCGATTGGTCTGGCGGCGGCCGAGGACAGAGGGCACGGTTTTGGTGGGCTTGGGCAGCCATATGCCAGCGTGTTTAGTGGAGTTGGGCTGTGTTTCGCCTGTAACCATCCCTGTAAAAGTGCTTTGACAGCGAACTGGCAATGATGCCAGAAAGGGATCCCACACCCAGCCAGGTAGCACGAGTATATGAGTGGCGTCATTTCTTGTTGAAGCAACAGGGTCGTTCTTGAATACGATCTTGCATACATTTGCGCTGCTAGAAATGACCACCGGTGTTTAATTGTGACAAGTATCAAACCGCATCCTGCTCTCTCCAGTGCTGGTCGGGTCGCCTTGGTAAGAACACAGGTGAAAATCTTTCTTTGATATATCCGAAAAATATAAATCATAGACTCGGCCTTAGGCTTTTCATAATATAAATGATATCAGTCATACCTCGTGTGACCACTTAATCCTAGCCACGGCCCTGGTTCTCAATGTACTTCATCCCGGGTTCTCTTTATATGAAATAATGAGCACAAAGCCAGCCCAAATTACCAAACGCTGGCCACTTATCCTCTTTCACCCTACTTTTCTTGGATGAGGCATCTTCTCCCGCGAGGGCTGAGGACAAAGTGAAAGGCAATATCCATATCCTCATCGCTCATGCCCTCTAGAGTCGACATTTTCGCCTGTGGAAAGCGTCGGAAGAAGATGGCAGTGCCTAGTCGCATTTCCATTTGCGCCAGATGCTTTCCAATACAGGCTAAAACGTACCGTGATATTAGTACAAATAATATTCATGAGCCAGGTCTGTGCTGTTGCTGTACTTACCTCGAGCCCCCCAAGAAAACTGCATCATAGCGAGCTTCATCTCTTTGGTGGGTGCCTCCCAGCGACTGGGATCAAACTCTCCAGGATCTGGGAATACGCTTGGCTCTCTATGCATGCTGTGAGCTTGCACACTTACAGTCGTCCCCCCTGGTATCCAACGACCAGCCAGTGTCGCGCCGCTTGGGGGAACGCTCCGAGGTAAGCCTGATTGAGCGGCACCATAGAGACGCATGGACTCTTCAATGACTTGGTTCAGGTACTTGAGATCCCGCAAATCTGCTTCTTTGAAGTTTTCCGGCAGAGTCCTTAACTCAATCACCAACTTTTTCTGGACCTCAGGGTGGGCACAGACGGCCCAAACAAGGTACGTCAACGAATTGGACACGGTATCGCTGCCGGCAATAATGTACGACTGTGCGTTGGCTTGAATTTCATGACGTGGCAGCGTCTCTTCTGCCTCGGCTTTGAATAGCTTTGCAAATAGCGATTGTTGGACCATGTTTGAGTCGTCCTTTAGCAAAGTTTCATAGCGATTAAGTGAGGTGTCTGCATGCTTGTTCATTTGAATAACGGATTGTTTGACCTTTCTCAGTGCAGGAATGGGCAGGTATTGTGCATATTTTGCCAGCGTTGGAAACGTTGATCGGATCGTTCCCATGCTGGAGATGGTCATGATATCTTTGGCGTATTGATCAAGCTATAGTGTATGGTCCAACATTAGCTGAATCCCACCTGTTGGTTTTCGAATTTTGCCTACCTCACCAGTTTCGAGCATATGAAAAGAGTCACCAAAAGTTAGCTCCCCTATGATATCTGTTGCCATGAAAAACCACCATTTGACAATATCTGCTGCACCGCGCGTCTTCATCTCCTCTTCCATTCTGTCAATGGTCAGAGACACCTGCTCATGCACCCGCACCGTCCAAACCTTGAGTGAGCTCTCCGATAGTGGGCCACCCAGCATTCGCCGGTGTCTTCGGTGGTAGTCGATCTCAGTTGTGCTAAACATGTTCGGTATTGGTGAGGCAATGAACCTTGTATAGAATGGAGCCTTGCGAAACGTCTCCTTGACGGAGTACAATTCATGGACGGCATCCAGGTCCAGAACGGATACTTCTTCTGGACGGATACGGACAACCGGGCCTACCGCTTTGTCAGACGATGCTTTGCGAGAGTAAACTTGCCGAACTAACCGTATTTTTGGTGAAGTCGGTGGACATAGCGAGCTCTCTGTGCCGTTATCCAATGGTAATCAAGGACTGCGGAGGTGACTTTGCTATGCCAAGGTCCAGGGAGGTGAGAAGTCGGCTTCGTCAGGACCACGTAAAGATACTAATAAGCTCGTTGGTTAAATCATCCGACGAAACGAGCGGATTGAATGACTTACGTAGGCCGCCAGAGATATAATAATCATGGCATACAAGGCCTGGTGCGACATTTGCTCCATCTTGCGGTGAATGCTTCGCTGTCTATTCGCTCCGTCGTCCGATAGAAGTTACTAAAACTAGATGGAAATAGAAAACTAAAACACTTTTTCTGTGATCGAATAAACGGGAAACCGGTCGTTAAAAAGTCTCCGCCTGCAAGAAGCAGCCTGATTACTTTTTACGCAGCCCTGCTTCGTCGGGCGGGAGACGGTTTGTAGACGTGGGTCGTGCAGCGTTACATTGACACCTCCGCTAGCGTCACTAATGTGCATGACTATTGCCACTATTGGGGAAATATTGGGAAGAGAGAAATCGTGGATGTAATAAGTGTCATGCTTATTCTTGCTATATTATTATACTGCAAACATTGCTGTTAATCTTCTTTCGGTTCCTGGCCCACTGCCCAGAGCATCAATCCACTCTTACACCATGTTCATGATTTGCAAGCCCTTATCCAATTCTCTGCCGACGACATGAGACGAGGCCAAGTCTTTCAAGACTATACCTCGCCACCAGCTGTACCAGTCTGCTACCTCTGCAAGGTTGACTTCTTCTAGCGACAGCCAGTCCTGTAGCTTGCTGTTCCACATGGGAAACATGTGTTGCACTAGCACCTCAGCTATGATGGCGCTGCCGACCATGTTACTCCATTTGAGAACGCCGGATAGAATTGGCATGTACGGCTCCTGATCTGCGGGATCGACACGGAAATTTCGCTGCAGGTATTTGCCCATTGACGGCAAAACGTGCGACATCATCAGTGACTGCCATTGCGAGCCAAATACTTCCTCCCACTGCGACAGGCCGGGGACTACACCTCGTTCAAACTCCCAGGCGTCAATAAGATGTCTAAACTTTCGCCTGACGTCTGCAACGAGACCAGTCCCTTTTGGATCCAAATGATACGGTGGTAGGTATTGCAGCCAAGGAAATAGCCACATGTGCGGTAAATGGTGGCTCTGTTTTCTGACTCTAGGATTCCACTCCGACAGTGTCGTATCCAGGCGGCGCGCAATATTATCCATGACCTGCGCGCGAACAAAAGGCGGTAATAAGTCATTCCAACTCTCCAATATATTGAGCATCGGCGTCGGTGTAAAGGGATCCCAGTTTCTCACCGCCGCTAGAACCTGTGGTAACCATGTTTTGTACATCATGGTTTCATATGTCGTAGTCGCTTTGCGATGCCTCCTGTAAACACCGTCCTCGGCTGTAGACGATGTATTCCACCTATCCACAACGCCAGGTTTTCCATCCTGCTTTAACAGTATACCAGCTAAGCTCTTCAGGTCCTTTGCAAATCGGTCCGGTTCCACCAGCGGATCCCAATCTTTCAAAAAGGGATGGATAGCAGCTACAATTATGTCTGCGACATCTGGGGTAGAAGCCTCCAAGTCTCCTGCTTGGTTTAACGCGGCCATTGCTTCATCAAATGTCGTCGCCGTAGACAGCTGGCCAGATACAAGAGTGGAAAATACCTGCAGCTTGGCAAAGTCTGTACGCAGGCCTTCCACGTCTCGTTGCTTTTCAGAGAGCTCCAAATCTATCCACTTCTTCCGTTCTTCAAGGCTCTTCCATTCCTCGGTGAACGCAAGCAGGTCTGCCTGTGCGTGCTTAACTAATTTTCGGGCTTCAATAACTTCCTTCGACTCAGTCTCCCCTGAAGTCGGCGTCATGATACCGCTGGTGGATGTCAACATCTTGCCGCCTGGGCCGGTCATGTCGAGGATAGGTGTAAATGCATCAGGGATATGAAGTCCAGGAGCTGCTGTCTTGAGCTCGTCAGCAGTGAGATATTTCTTCTTTTGTCTCCTTGGTGTGCTACCGGCGCTGCTTTGCGCTGTCCCGAGGCCTCTTCGTTTTGCCTTTGCTCGCTTCTTTTTCTTTTCTTCTTCATCCGAATCAACCACTGCTTCGCCACGTAATTCCGCTTGTCGTTTTTCTTCTTTTCGCTCCTGCTCCGACTTTTCTTTGACGGCACCCAGGCCGATGCCCTGCGGTCTAAGGTTTGCTTCAATTATAACATTTCGACCTTGGCCTTCCCTTCCCAAACCTTCGCCTTCGACGTAGCCCATCTTGGCCATCATGCGAGCTCCAAAGGACTTTGCATTTAGTTTGCCGCCTTTGCCACCGAAAGCGCTTGGTTGTGGCTTATTCTTGAGAGGTGGTTTTGACTTGGCCGCTTGCTCATTCAGCTGTGGCTCGTTTGCAGACGATGGCACAAATCCAACACCAAGAACACCACCACCTTGGAAGTTGGTTTGAAAGCTTGGCCTCTCATCGTCCTCCGGGCTGCTTTCTTTGCTTGTAGGCCTGGCAAAGCCTCTTGCGGCGCCGAGACCAGTACGGGCAGCATCTTCGCTCTCGTCAGACATTTCTTCGTCGTCGCGTTGCCCCGTTTGGCCGTTTCCCAAAACGGGACGATTATCTTCTGAAGCGTCTTCATCCTCGTCTGGTTTTTCTTTTGCCGCTGTGGTGACAAAGTTCATGCCTTTGCTTCGAAGGGTCTTGCGCTTCCACTTTGACCCAGGTTTCTCGTCTTCGCTATCGGAGCCGAATATGCCAAGGGCTGCTTTTTCTTTATTGTTTCCGCCTATACGTCGCTTCTTTCGAGGGTTAAAGTCGCCAAACTCGTCATGGTCCTCGCCTGGTAGAAGCCGTTCGTCGTCTGACTCTGAATCAGACGAAGAGTATTGCTCCGCTGCTGCCTTGGACAGGCGGGAAGTGTCGAAGAAGCTCCCAGATGATCCTGCCATTTTGGAAACGAATAAACTGGCACAGTGCTACAGCACAGCCAAAAACTCACACCAGGTTAGACCATATCAGAGACGTTGTGCGCATGTTGCAGAGCCAAGTCAGCGTCGTGGAGGCGAGAATCTATGGCGATTTCAGTCGCGATCTTATCAGCACGTGACGGGCTTGGAAGCTTGGACGTGCAGCTTAGACGATCGCCCCCACCATTGGTGAGGACGTGGACTTATACATCATATTACTTGGTCAGGAAAATCCTAAACACTTACATATCTATTTAATTAATTTGAATGTCGGAGTATCGGTCGCGTAAACTTTTCGTTCGGATCCTTCTCAATTTGCTGACTAATCTCTGTTCTCGATTTTGCAGAGACGACGGCATAGATCCCACTGGTACTCTACCTGTACCCAAGGTTGTTTGGTTACCCCGGCAATTAACGTAGTGCCGTCGATAACAGAGTGTCTATACCTGCACCATTCTGGCTTTGAACCGCATCTCATGCTTGTTATTGCTCTGGAAAAAAATACGTAAGAATACACAATTTAATTATAACATAAATCTAACAGCAAATGCTAATAAACAATCAGTCAAATTTCTATAGCAGATAGACTCCTGATGCGCATCCCTTTGTTCGCACTGGTGGAGTGCGGATATAGGTACCCGATAAGTGCATGGGCCTTAGGTAACCACGCCCCAAAAGGTGGTGCCTGGCCCTGGCCGCTGACCCTGAATGGGCAATCAGGTGACGACAGCTTGTTGACTTCGGAGCGACGCAATTTATCCCTTTTGCGTCCCGACCGCCAAACCCCCACTACGCGTTGCACTTGAGATACTATTTCTTTGCTTGCTTGCAATCGCTCGCTTGCTTTTCCAGCGTATTTTTGTCAGGCAGAATTCTTTGTGCGACTCTGCCGTCTTTTTGTTTTACTCCCTTGCCGCCTCATCAAGGGGCACGACACGCGACTTCCAGGCTTGCGTCCTGTTCCGTCCGCCGTGAACCTTATTAGCGGAAGGAAGCTTTTTTGCGGAAACAGCAACTCCGGACCTTTGAATCCTGTTAGTTCAGGTTGTCACGCTTGGAAAGACCTCCATAGCAGACGAAAGCGTCTACTCCATCTTGGTAGCTCCCCTTTCAGCGTCTGCTTCCCTGACGGTACGTGTTGTCCACTCGAACCTCACCGGCACCTTCACCACAAGCCCTCCCTGTCGCGACACACTAAAAATATGAAGCGAGTCAAGGAACTAATTAGCAAGGCAGCAAGTAAAACAGGGCCTCACTCAAAGCAACACCTATATCAAAAGACTATCGACCGCCACGCCTCGGACTTCCAGCGATACCACAGCGACGCCGCCATGGCCGACCAAGAGGAGGATTATAGCTCCCTCCCGCTAACGGACCGTTTCACACATAAGGTAACCTGTTTTTTGGGTCTTACATTGCGCTAGGAGGACATGTTTGCTAACTGCATGACCCTTAGATTTGGAAAGTCCGAAAAGGTGCATATGAAGAGGCTGCCAAGAAGTTCTCACTTTCTCCCGACGAGTCAGACCCCTGCTTCCGACCCTTCCTAAACGACACCGGTCTCTGGAAGGCTGCTGTGCTCGATTCCAATGTGGCGGCTCAACAAGAAGGCATTACAGCCCTTTGCGCGTTTCTAAAATATGGCGGCAGAGACTGCGCCCTCCGGACGAGGAACCATACCATTACACCCATAGTCGAAAAGTGCCTGGCAAGTAGCAGGGCTGCTACAAAGCAGAATGCGGTTGAAGCGCTTCTTTTATATATTGAACTCGATGTCGCTGGGCCTGTCGTTGAGGATGTTCTACCCGGACTTGCCAACAAGGTGCCAAAGAACGTTGCTGCGACACTCAGTGCGCTGACGCAGATTGTTCACAACTACGGTTGCAAGATTGTAGATCCCAAGCCAATTCTAAAAGCACTTCCCAAGGCTTTTGGTGCGGCCGACAAGAACATTCGAGCGGAGGCGACTAATCTCACGGTTGAGTTGTACAGATGGCTCCGAGAGGCCATGAAGCCGCTCTTCTGGGGTGAGCTAAAGCCCACACAGCAAACTGACCTAGAGGCGCAGTTTGAAAAAGTGAAATCTGAACCGCCGCCCAAGCAGGAACGTCTACTGCGCTCGCAGCAAGAGGCTGCCGAAGCGGCACCCGCTGGTGGCGATGCCGAGGAAGAAGCTGCCGGTGAGCCGGAGGATGCGGGCGAGCTGGACGCTTTCTCTCTCGCAGAACCCGTGGATATCAGCAAAAAAATCCCTCCCAATTTCACCGACCAACTCGCCTCGTCTAAATGGAAAGATCGCAAGGAAGCCGTTGACGGCCTCTATGATGCGCTCAATGTGCCCCGCCTCAAAGAATCAGACTTTGGTGAGGTGAATCGAGGCTTAGCAAAATGTATGAAGGATGCCAACGTCGCCGTCGTCACGCAGGCTGCCCTTTGTATCGAGCTGTTGGCGAAAGGTCTCCGTCAGGCCTACGGAAAGTACCGCTCTATTGTTATGCAGCCGATTATGGACAGGTTGAAGGAGAAGAAAGCTTCGGTCTCGGATGCCCTCAGCGCTGCACTAGATGCGGTATTTGCTTCAACAAGCCTTTCCGAATGCCTTGAAGACATCACTACCTACCTGGGCAACAAGAACCCTCAGGTTAAGGAGGGGACGATGAAATTCCTCATTCGTTGCCTATGCGCAACAAAGGAGGTCCCTAGTAAGCCGGAAATCAGTTCCATTTGCGAGTCTGGCAAGAAGCTCCTTGCAGAGTCCAGCCCTGTCTTGCGAGACGGTGGTGCTGAGATTCTGGGCATAGTGATGAAGATCATTGGCGAGCGAGCAATGACGCCGCTAATGGAAGGGTTGGACGACATTCGAAAGAACAAAGTTAAGGAATTTTTCAATACTGCTCAAGTCAAGGCAAAAGAGAAGCCGAAGCCAGCTCCCACTCCTAAAGCAGCACCCGGTGGACCAAAGAAAGCGGTTGGGGGCAAGCGACCAGTTGCAAAGAAACCTGCTGCTGCTACCCCTGCTGCTCCTGCTGCTGCTGAGCAGCCTGCGCCGCCGTCACAATCCGCAGCAAAACCTGCGGGCCCTGGGAGCAAGTTGGGCATGCCCAAACCATCTGGAGTGGGTGGGTTGAAAGCACCGCAAAAGCGTACACTCGCAACCCCTGGCACTGCTTCTCCACGAAGGCCTGCTGCTGGGCCTCCTATTATGCCCAGTGATGATGAGCCCGCTGCTGCTCCGACGCCACAACCACGCCTCGGGGCGAATCGCGGCCTCGCAGGACGCTCTCTTGCTAAACCGGCCGCTGCCCCAGCCATGCCAGCTGAAGAGGCCCCTCAGCCAACAAGTGGCTTCACAGCAGTCGAAAGGGCCGAGTTGGAGGAGTTGCGGGCCTCGAATGAGCGTCTGACACGACAAGTTGACGACATGAGGCAGGAGAGAAGCAAATTCTTGTCTGAAATTCAGGAGCTCAAGAACCAGAACGCTGGCTTGATTGAGGATCATACCCGTGATGTCCTGAGCATCAAAGCTAAAGAAACGCAACTCGTCCGCGCCCGCAGCGATGCGGAAGCAACAGAACAGGTCAACGAACGACTTCGACGAGAGCTGGAGAGGCTGAAGAGGGCCTTGAGCAGAGCTGAAGGTCTCGGAAACGGCTCTGGCGTAGTCAGTCCTGGTAAGGATACCATTATACCATGTCGGATGTGCGTTTCGACATTGACTAACACGGTAGCAGTAACGTCTCCGTCACACGATGACGCTGGCATCTTTCGTGACTCGGGGGCTGCTTCAGCAGGGCGGAGCAGAACGAGCTTTACCAGCACGTTTTCCGAAGAGAAGGAGAATGGCGAGATGACGTACCCGCGCAGCAAGCTTAGTCCAGAGGCGAGATATGGTAGTGGCGCGTCCTCAGGACGAGGCTCGCCTGCGCCTGCGCGAGGATATCGCAGCTCTGGACCTCCGAGAGAGGAAAGTGCAGGCACAGAGCCAATGGCACCGCCTCCCAAGAAAGAACGCCCTGTTTCGTCGCTTCCACAGCCGTCGGGTGCTGGCGGCGGTGAAAGTTGGCGCCGGGCCGCCGAGGTGACGAGTCAGCTTAAGGCAAGAATTGAACAGATGAAGGTGCGTCCGCTGGTATATCCCAGACAGCAATGAAAGTAACTAACATGCCACCTAGGCCAAGCAAGGCTATGCTCGCCCATAGGACGGTGATGAGGGGGTGTAATAAGTAGGCTTTGGAGAAGGGCAGTTTTTTTATAGCAGTTTAGGTGCATCTCAGGCGTTGGACCTACGTCGTGGTGTTTGGGGCGGCCTTGACGAAAGAATGTGTACTTTTACAGCTAACGGCTTGGCCTTTGTTGAGTTTTCTGGAAAGGAGGGGCATGGTGAAGCTTTTCTTTCTTTCTTTTTCTTTCTCTTTCTACGCGTTAATACCCGGATATCATGATGAACGAATACTTAGAATTGGTTCCGACTATGAATTGTTACTGGTTGTTGTCTGAGTGTGCAGAGGTGTTACTTGTTGAGTGTTGTGTAAACGTAACTCGGGATAATGTTGGATCATTTTTGGGCACGACATCACCGCGCATTAATTTATTTTTTGGAGTACGAACGAAAAGATAACGTATTGATGTGAACTCTGACATGTTGACATTTCTAGCTGTGAGATAGATTTTGGATCTTTTTATTTTGAAACTGTGGCAACATTCAACTAGTTACCCTATAGGCTAGTACAATACGTTGGCTGTTATAACCGGGCTCTTGTGTCGGAACTTCAGCGGCTGACAGCTTGTAAACATGGAATAAAACTAGCCAACTTCTACTAGCATGACTATGTATTATCTTGCATTTTTTTTTTTTTTTCAAATTAAAATGATGCATTTTCTCTCCAGCCACGGCGACTGCGCCAGGAAAATTGGGTAGCAGCTGTAGATCCTATTTGGGCAGTGACTCCACGTGACCCAATTGGTCCCGCCGCGACACTGGCCCAGTGCCTGGCATGTGGATGAAGCTTGCTTGTAGGTGCTGAGGTAGCGTGGGCCAGTGCCTTGTTTGGGGCTATACACGTCATTGGATCTGCCGACAGCAGCCCGACCTTGGTCTGGCGGGTTCCCCTTCTGCCCAACTTTCTGCCCGGTTGTCATCCCGCTGCTTATCCCGCTGGCGTTTTTTCTCGTAGCTTGCGGCGTTTGCTCAGACAGGAGCAATTACTCCCTACCTTGCCTTTCCCGCTACTCTGCCTCTGCTGATCGGGCGTGTAAGTTGGCTTCTCTCTGTCGTCACCATTGCGACCCTCGACCCCACAGCTGGCTTGTGTGCTCGTACGGAGTACCTTTGGCTAACACAGACCATTCGCCGCTCTGCAGCCCCTCCACCAGGTCCCCATCGAACGACAGACTCCAAACACCCCCAACTGGCTCCCGCAACCTCGCATCACCAAGCATCTTTATTATCCGACCGAGACTCTCGACGGCGTCAAACGTGCTGGCCACGTGTCTTGCGGTACCAGATGTTGTCTTCATAATCGCTGCAACAACATTCCCTCTCCGCGACTACAAACACCCTCCGACTAGCACCCGACAGTTCCCCGGCCCGGGTTACGGCCGCAGCTCCCGACACCATGTTGGAAGGACTCGTCGCCGGTTTGCTCAACCGCTTCCTGGGCATGTACGTCAAGAACTTTGACCCCACTCAGCTCAAAGTTGGTATCTGGTCCGGCGATGTCAAGCTCCGTAACCTCGAGCTGCGCCGCGAGGCCCTCGACCAGCTCAAGCTGCCCATCAATGTCAAATACGGCCACCTGGGAGAGCTGACGCTCGTCATTCCGTGGTCCAACCTCCGTGGCGCTCCTGTCAAGGTGCTCGTAGAAGACGTCCATCTGCTTGCGAGCCCTAAGGAGGAGGCCGAGTACGACGAGGCCGAGGAAGAGAGCAGGCGACAGCGCGTCAAGATGGAAAAACTCGACAGCGCCGAGCTCCTCAAGGAGCGCAACCGCGAAGGCATGAGCCAGGAGGAGCAGCAAAAGAACCAGAGTTTTACGCAGAGTCTGGTCACCAAGATTGTCGATAACCTCCAGGTCACTGTCAAGAACATCCACGTCCGATACGAAGATTCCATTTCTGCGCCCGGACATCCCTTTGCCCTGGGCTTGACTCTCGAAGAGTTTAGTGCTGTCAGCACCGATGGACAGTGGAAGCCAACCTTCATTCAAGACTCTGCCAACGTCACCCACAAGCTGGCCACCCTCGGCGCCTTGGCCGTGTATTGGAACACCGACACATCCCTATTCATGAGCGACGATGACGAGTCGCCACGCGATGATATACTGCAGAGCTTCCGCGAAATGCTTGGAAAGACGCAGGCTACGTATGGTAACCATCAGTACATGCTGAAGCCCGTCAATGGCCAGGCAAAGATTGAGCTAGACAAGACGGGAGACGTCATGGTCCCCAAGTTCAAGGCCAATCTACTCTTTGAAGAAATTGGTCTTGTTCTGGATGATGACCAGTACCGCGATGCGCTAATGATGGTCGATCTCTTCCATTACTTCATTCGCCACCAAGAATACAAGGCTTTGCAGCCGAAAGGCGTCACACCAAAGGAAGATCCTCGTGCTTGGCTTCAATTTGCAGGCAAAGCAGTGCTAGGAAAGATCCACGAGCGTAATCGCAAATGGTCTTGGGCCTACTTCAAGGAGCGGCGCGACGATCGCATACGATATATCGAGCTTTTCAAGAAAAAGAAGCAACAGCAGCAATTCACAGCTGAGGAAAGCGACGATCTATCAAAGCTGGAGTGGAAGCTCGACTACGAGGACCTTAGATTCTGGCGCTCATTGGCGAGAAATCAGCTGAAGAAGGAGAATGCTGCAGCGCTTAAGAAGCAGCCTCAGCAGCAAGAGCAAGGCTGGTTCTCGTGGATATGGGGCTCGAAGCCGCAGGGCACCGTCGAGGAAAATGAAGAGAATACCCAAATGACAGAAGAGCAGCGAAAAGAGCTCTACGACATGATTGACTGGGATGAGAAGACGGCTATAGCAGAGTCGGTTGATATGCCAAGAGAAGCTGTCAAGCTTGCTCTAGAGGCATCTCTCAGCACTGGCAGCTTCACCTTGAAGAAGAGTGCCAATAAGAACCCTGTTGATCTTCTGAGCTTGCATTTCGACGTCTTCAAGGCCAAGGCTTTGCAAAGAAAGGACTCCACACTATTAAATGTTAGCCTAGGAGGCTTGCGCGTCAACGATGGCACGACCCCAGACAGCTTGTACCCCGAGATTGTGCGAGTCAAAGATTCACCTGAGCCCAAGAGACGGAAGCGCCTCTCCCTCCTCGAGCTGGAGAAATCCGCCGACGAGCCTTTCTTCTCTTTCGAGGTGGAGAAGAATCCCATTGAGCGCGAGGGCGACATTGCTCTCGTCGGTAAGCTTAAGCCATTGGAAGTTGTTTGGAATCCCAACTTTGTCGTCGGCATCGTCGACTTCTTCCGCCCACCTGAGCGGCATATGGAGTCCATTACTGCGCTCATGGAAACCGCTGGTGCCACCGTGGAGGGCCTTCGCGAACAGACAAGAGCTGGTCTCGAGTTCGCTCTCGAGGAACACAAGACCATTAATGCCGAATTGGATCTGCAAGCGCCTCTGATTATCGTTCCTGTCAGCATAACCACACAAGACTCGACCTGTCTCATTGTTGATGCTGGTCATATCCATGTCAACAGTGAGCTCGTTGATCATAGCACTATGAAGGAGATTCAATCCAAGCAACGGCAGTCGTACAGCCAAGAAGACTTCAAGAGGCTCGAGTCAGCCATGTACGATCGCTTCATTGTTAAGCTCACATCCACACAGGTTCTCATTGGTCCCACCATCGACGAAACCAAGCAGCAGCTCGTCAAAGGCGGCTCTCAGCTGCATATTGTCGAACAAATCAATGTCGATTTTGTTGTTGAAACCTCCATATTGCCCAAGGCACCTAACTTGACGAAGCTTAGAGTATCTGGACATCTTCCTATGCTGCATGCAATGGTCTCCGACTCCAAATACAAAAATATTATGAGAATCATAGACGTCGCAATCCCCAAGATCGGTGATTCTGCACAACCACCTCAGGGTCAAGCTCCCGAGAAGAAGCAAACTCGACCTCGCGTTACAAGCAACGTCTCGAGTAGATCCAGGCGCAAGTCCCAGCGTGAACGCCGTCTCTCTACCGCGCATGACGTGCTTCAGCCGCACACTGCCGTCGTCTTGGATGATATTGACGATGATGACGACAATTTCGAAGATGCATCTGATGGTGCTGCCACTGAGAAACTCAAGATCCAACAGCGCCTCTTTGAGTTCAACTTCAAAGTCGACAAACTCAAAGGTTCACTTTTCCGAAGCGATCCAGATAACCAAAAGGCAGATGCATTGCTTGTGGAACTGGTCGCTGAGCGATTCGATCTTGCGTTCTACACCCGTCCATATGATATGTCTGCTGAAGTCTCACTCGGCGCGGTCACTGTAGATGACTTTATCGACGACCCCCCGGACGAGTTCAAATCCATCGTTTCGTCTGGCGATAGTGAAGACCTTCAAGCTGGCCGCAGTTTAGTCCACGTCAAGTTTACAAAGGTGAAGAAGCAATCGCCAGAATTTATGCCTGTTTATGAAGGCATAGAGACGAACATTAACGCTGCGGTCTCTACCATCAACCTTATTGTCACCCGAAAGACGTTGCTTACTTTGCTGGACTTCATACTGCTCACCTTTACAAATAACAATGATGAATCTAAAGCTGCGCCCGACATTGCTGCCGCTGATTCCGACAGTAGCGATGATGAAGGCGAAGATGATCTCACTGAGGCCAACAAGAATGCTGCCGCAGGATCTATCCGCGTCAAGGTAGATCTCAAGAGTATTCGCCTCATTCTAAACAACGACGGAATCAGGCTTGCCACGCTCTCCTTTAACAAGGCAGATGCGGGCATATTCCTTCGCGGAAAGACGATGAGAGTCAGCGCCAAGTTGGGAGATTTGCAACTCTTGGACGATGTCAATCTCGGCGTTTCAGAGACGTCTAATCTGCGGAAACTTGTTACAATCCAAGGCGATGACCTAGCAGACTTTCGCTACGAGACGTTTGACTCTTCCAATGCTAAGGCATACCCGGGCTATGACAGCTCCATCTTTCTGCGAGCTGGTTCGGTAAAGGTCAACTTCATGGAAGAGCCTTTCAGAAAAATCATCGATTTCCTGGTTAAATTCGGCAAGATGCAAGCTCTTTACAACGCTGCACGACAGGCTGCAGTAAGTCGTGCCAACGAGATACAACAAAGCCCAAGCAAAATCAAGTTTGATGTCATCGTCAATACTCCCATTGTCGTATTCCCAAGAGTGGTCGTTCCAGGCCAAGCCAAGCGTGATGTCATCACTGCATACCTTGGTGAAATCTATGCACAAAACAAGTTTGCGCCGCTGGGCGATAGCGAAAACGCCGATATTGCCATGAAGATTTCTGCTGGAATACGAAACATCCGATTGACATCTGACTTCAACTACGCCGACGATAAGTCAGAGGAGTTGGAGATGATTGATCACGTTGATCTCGGTTTCAATATCACCCATGCGGAACACAAGAAGGGCGCCAAGCGGCCAGATACAGAAATCGAAGGCTCCATATCGGATATCAAGCTTCGTCTGACACAGTACCAATTGCGGTTCTTGATGGAGATATCCCGATCAGTGCCGGCTGCGTTTGCAGGACAAGGCGATGAGTCTGATGAGCTGGCGGCCCAGATGGTTGACGAAGAAACACTTCAACGTGCTCGCAACGCGCCTTCCATCAACCAAGACAACAGTAACGAGCCTATTGTAGACTTAGGACCTGAGCTATCCTCCATTGAGAATGCCTGGACGAAACTTGACTTGGTGTTTAATGTTAATACCATTGGGCTTGAGCTCGTTCTTGCAAACGAGGATGAGCCTGTCGGCGATGTCAGTGCCTCGAGCTTGTCGCGATTTTCTCTTGACAACACCAAAGTCAAGACCCGTATGCTTTCTGATGGATCTTTAGAAGCTGAGCTTCTTATTCAAGCCTTCTCCATCTACGATACACGGCCACGCGAGACAAACAAGTTCCGAAGAATAATGACCTCGAACAACAAGGAAGCACAGCAGCTCATGGCCAGTGTTACCATATCAGGCGGCAAAGAACGCAACCTGATCGCAATGGCAACCATTGACAGCCCTCGAGTTATTTTCGCTCTAGATTATCTTTTCGCGATTCAAAAGTTTGCGACTGAGGGACTAACTGTCGATGAATCGAGTCCCATGGACGACGAGAGCATAGGAGAGACGATTGATGAATCAGATATTGACTCTACAACCGCCACTCACACACGTCGGGACTCTCATGCGTCCCAGTCGCTCATATCGCACAGAACTAGCGGCCAGGCGGCTGCAAAGACACCTCAGCAATCAAATGAAAGCAAGGCTCAGCCGTCCATGAGCGTGTCTTTCAGAGTCAACTTGGTAGATGCCCAGGTGATATTGATTGCCAACCCATTGACAGCTAGCTCTGAGGCTATTGTTTTGGGCATTCGACAAGTTCTCTTGGCCAAGCAGCAGTCGCTCACTTTCCAGGTGTCTCAGATCGGCATGTTCCTGTGTCGCATGGATAAGTTTGAGACGTCTAGGTTGCGCATCATTGATGACTTTTCTATTCAGCTGAATATGGACAGCTCCAAAATTGATACAACAAGTATTCACCTGGAGATTGAGCCCCTCATTCTGCGTCTTTCCCTGCGTGATATTTTGCTTGTGTTGCAAATCATCAGCAAGGCTAGTGAGCTTTCTGGAACAGATACCAAAGCTCCAGCTGAAACGCCGGCGGAACAAAAGGCAAGACAGCTTCGAAAGGCGGGCCTCAAGCAGAGGGCGTCAAGCGGCCACACTTCCACAAAGGCGAAAACAAAGATGACGAGACATACAGGTGGCAGAACCTCTACCACACCTGCCAAACATACTACTCCCGCCAGCGCACCTTCACGCCAGGAGCAACTTTCGGCCACTGTCGATGGTGTTCGAATTGTCCTGATTGGTGACCTCCATGAACTGCCTATTCTGGATGTCGGCATCAACAATTTTACGGCTAGCGCTGGGAACTGGTCGTCCAATCTCAAGGCTGAAGCCGCAATTGACCTCTACTCCAATGTCTACAACTTTTCCAAGTCCAGCTGGGAACCGCTCTTGGAACCTTGGCAGGTCGGCCTTGGTGTGGCCCGCAACCCTTCCTCTGGTCTGTTATCGGTAGACGTCACTTCAAAGAAGACATTCGATGTTACAATAACCACGGCGACTATTGCACTAGCCTCCAAGTCGTTTGACTTCCTCACGACGGAGCAGGATATTCTTGGAAAGCCACGTGGGACGGAGGCACCTTATCGCATTCGAAACTACACTGGCTTTGACGTTTCGGTCCAATCCAAAAGCCCCATCAGCGAAGAGCCGATTACGCTGCGTCTTGACGATGGCAATGACGGACCTTGGAGCTTCGAGCACTGGGAAAAGATGCGTGAAAACCTCCTCACTGAAGCAAACCAGAACAATGTCGTTATTGAGCTTGAAGGCAGTGGCTTCGATGCAGTTAAGAACGTGCAGCTCAACCGCGAAGGCGAATTTCTGTATAGTCTACGACCCAAAGCAAATAATGTGGTCCACAGGCTCTGCGTTGAGGTTACTCTTGGCTCAGACAATGTCAAATATGTCACGCTGCGCTCGCCGCTTGTTGTGGAGAATGCAACTCAAATTCCAATTGAACTCGGAGTTTACGACGTTCAAGATGGCCATCTATTGAAGATTGAAAAGGTGGCACCTGGCGACTCGCGCCCGGTCCCGGTAGGAGCTGTATACGAGAAGCGGGCTCTTGTTCGCCCTGATGGCGGCTTTGGCTACCAATGGAGCACCGATTATCTCTGGTGGCAAGATCTGCTCAAACGACCGACGGGTCGCCTGGTCTGCAAAGGAGAAAACGGCGACCCGTTCTATTTCCAGGCTCACGCGGAATTCGACAAGTCAAATCCACTGACAAGAACCTACCCGTACATGAAGATTAAACTATCGGCGCCAATTACCATTGAAAATCTCTTGCCGTACGATTTCAAGTACAGAATCTATGACAAGCATACAAAGAAGGATTGGTCAAACTTTTTGCGAAAAGGTGGCGTCAGCCCAGTTCATGTCGTGGAGCTGTCTCATCTGTTACTCTTGAGCATCGACATGCAGGACACTGTATTCAAGGCCAGCGACTTCTCCATCATTAACCCGGGCAGTAGCGAGGATTTCCGAAAAGAGAGCCGGCTTGTGGTCAAGGACGATCAAGGGTTGCCCTTGAACTTGAGCCTGCACTATTTCAAGATTCCAAACAGCGGCGGTGCGTTCAAGGTTACCGTTTACAGCCCCTATGTCGTTCTCAACAAGACTGGACTCGACTTGAGCATCAAAGCGAAGAGCTTTTTGCAGAACGCCAGAGCTGCAGCTGGCCAGTCCGCCTTGGTCAACACATCTGACGAGGAACGCCCGAAGGCGCTGCCTTTCATGTTCTCTTATGGAAGCAGCGAGGATAACCGGAATCGCGCGTTGCTCAGAGTTGCCGACTCTGAATGGAGCAAACCCCAGAGTTTCGATGCCATTGGAAGTACTTCCGAAGTCGTCTTGAACTCTCCAAACAGGAACAAAGAAATTCACATTGGCATCACGGTCAATTCAGGAGAAGGAAAGTACAAAATGACAAAGGTCGTAACCTTGGCTCCACGATTTGTTCTGCAGAACAAGCTTGGTGAGGAAATTTACATTCGTGAATCTAGTTCACCTGGCTTTATGACACTGGCGCCTTCAAGCCTTCGCCCATTACACTTTATGCAAAAGGGCTCAGTCAAGCAGCTGAGCTTGTGCTACGCCGATGTGGACAATCAGTGGACCTCGCCATTCAATGTTGCCGACATAGGAACAACGCATGTCAAGATTGCGAAGCCAGGGCAGAGACAGCGCCTCATCCGAGTGGAAATCCTGATGGAAGAGTCTACCGTGTTTATAAACCTCAGCATGGAGACTAAAAACTGGCCGTTTTCTATGCGGAACGAGAGTGACACAGAGTTCACTTTCTACCAAGCGAACCCCAATGTCGAGGAAGATGATGTCGAGGACCGCAGTGGCTGGAAGCCTATCCGCTATAGACTGCCACCAAGAAGCATCATGCCCTATGCCTGGGACTTCCCTGCTGCCAAATTCCGTGAAGTCGTCATTGCAACGGGTGCTAAGGAGCGTCACGTCAAGTTGGCGGAGATTGGTAACCAGGTTCCCATGAAGTTTATTGGTTCGAATGGCCAACAGAAAATTATCGACATTAATGTAGCTGCCGACGGACCAACGCAGACTATGATCCTCAGCAACTTCCGCAGCAGTCAGAGTATGTACAAGCCTAAGGCGCTTTCGCGCACCAACACTGGTACCGAAGCGTTCGAGGTCAAGGACCAGGACACTGGAGCTACATTCCAGGCGCAGCTAAAGCTCTCCGGAATCGGCATTTCGTTGATCAATTCTCAACGCAAGGAACTAGCGTATGTCACGTTCCGCGATGTCCAATTGCGATACAGCGACTCTCCGCTCATCCAAACCGTGTCACTTGCTGTCAAATGGATCCAAATTGACAACCAACTCTACGGCGGTATATTCCCGATGGTTTTGTATCCCAGTGTGGTACCAAAGAAGGCACAGGAAGTCGACGCCCACCCATCCTTACATGCCATGATTAGCAGGGTCAAGGACGACTCTTATGGTGTTACATATATCAAATATGCAACAATCTTGCTACAACAGATGACCCTTGATTTGGACGAAGATTTCATTTTTGCTTTGCTCGACTTTTCAAACGTCAAGGGAGCCAGCTGGACCGCTGTAGATGAAGAAGGCAAGCTTTGCGACGAGAGCCTTGACATTCCCGAGCCACGTCAAATGCAGTCTGGTCAAGACATTTACTTTGAGGTGCTCAACATTCAACCGATGCAAGTGGATCTCAGCTTCATGCGCACTGAACGCGTCAATGCCGAGGACAAGACTTCTACTCGCAACCCGCTCATGTTTGTGCTCAATGTATTGACCATGGCTCTTGGAAATGTCAATGACGCACCGATCCGGTTCAATGCCCTTATGTTGGACAATGTACGAGTTACGCCGCAGGTGCTTGTGCAAAACGTATCGAACCACTACAGCCAGGAAGTCATGTACCAAATCCACAAGATTTTGGGCTCTGCAGACTTCCTCGGCAATCCTGTTGGTCTGTTCAACAATATCTCGTCTGGTGTCACCGACATCTTTTACGAGCCATACCAGGGCCTGATTCTCTCCGACAAGCCTGAAGAATTTGGTCTGGGCATTGCCAAGGGCGCGGCATCGTTTGCAAAGAAGACTGTCTTTGGCTTCAGTGACAGTTTTTCCAAGTTTACTGGGTCCCTGAGCAAGGGCCTTGCTGCAGCTTCACTTGACAAGCAATTCCAGGATCGACGACGCATTACTAGAGCGAGAAACCGACCGAAGCATGCCCTTTATGGTGTCACTGCAGGAGCAAACAGTTTGTTTACCAGCGTTGCCTCTGGTGTCGGCGGTCTAGCCCGCAAACCACTTGAAGGAGCGGAACAAGAAGGTGCACTGGGATTCTTCAAGGGCGTTGGGAAAGGTGTGCTGGGCTTTGCGACGAAGCCTGCTGTCGGCGTGCTTGACATGGCCAGTAACTTCAGTGAAGGCATTCGCAACACGACTACTGTATTTGATGGCACCGAGCTGGATCGCAGTCGTTTCCCTCGCTTCATTCCCAACGATGGAATTGTGCGACCCTTTAGCCCGAGGGAAGCGATTGGTCAGTATTGGCTGAAGCAGGTGGACAATGGCAAATACTTTGACGAGCAGTACATTGGCCACTTGGAGCTGCCCAAGGAGGACATGGTGGTGATGGTGACGTATGCGCGCATCTTGCTTATTCGCTCGAGGCGCCTGACGAGCGAATGGGATGTGCCGCTAAAGGACATTCAGACCATTGCCAAGGAGCGTACGGGAGTTAGCCTTGTGCTTAGGGGAGGGGCTAATGGACCGTTTGTCCCCGTTGGAGCAGGCAGCGAAAGAAATTTCTTGTACAAGATGCTCGGCGTTGCCGTGGAGGAGTTTAATCGTCGGTTTAGGGGCGCCGACTAACGACGCAGGCTCATGAGCTGCTAGGAGAGATGTATCATCTTAATATTCGGGGGACAAGTTGGTTGAATGGAGCATACAATTGCATTCGGCCTACGGAGTTTGGCCACTCCCTTTTTCTTTTTCTGTTCCTTTCCCTTTTGTTCTGCTATAGCAATAGAAACTTGAAGAGTAGATAATGATTGAATATGGCTATTTTTAGTTAAGCTTGAAATCGTCTTCATCACCTGTGACAGAAACACTGGAGTGGTATAGATGACTTGAAAATATAAAAATGATGGGAATAATGATGTCGCTTGCTCGAATTCTATAACGCTCGCTCTTCTATTAACAAAGGAAAATCCAGCATCAGCCAATTTCTCTAACACTGCGTCATGGAAACACAACCCTGTCCCTGATAAAGCTGCGCAGAAGCAGCAGCCATCTCGCCATCCGAGGGCATATTGACAATAGTAAGATACAAAATATCCTTCTTGATATGCCTCTCACCGCCCTCAAGAGCCCTCCGCTGGTCACTATACACCTTCAACCGCGGCGCATAGTCCTCCTCTACGCGACGTAATTGACGCTCTGTCTCGCGACCACTCTGGCCCTGCTGGCTGCGAATCCTCTCAATGCGATCGTGGTACTCGTCCAGCACGCGGCGCTCTTCCTCGTCGATGCGCTGCTGCTTGCGCCGGCGACGAGCCTCGGGATCCGCGTTGATGGTGCCGCCGGAAATTAGACCGATTAGTCCGCTGTTGGTCGCGGCGTGGTTCGGGTCTAGGTAGCGGTTCTTGAAGGGCTGGCTCGCAGGGGTAGTGAGGATGTCGTTTGAGTTTTCCGCGGCGTAGAGGGCTCGTGCGCGGCGGTCGAGGTAGTCGTTGAAGGAGTCGAATGCGTTTTTGACCTTTTGCTTGCTGGATGTCGGCTTTTGGGGCTGTGATGTTTCCGAGGAGGAGGAGGAGGAGGAGGGGGAGGGGGACGGGTGTGCAGAGAGGTAGTTGCGGTGTTGGCGACGGTTGTCCATGTAGATGAGTGGTGCGACGGCTGACGGAAGGGCGTGAGCGCCTTGGGTCTTGCCGGAGATCGGGTTGCGAGCCCAGGTGCTGCGGCTGCTGTTGGCTGAGGCCCAGGCTCCGAGGCCGCGGAGGGAGGATTGTTGATTTGGTTGAGCTTCTTCTTGGGCTTCGGGCTCGTATTTCATTATCATGCAGTAGAGGCCGCGGGGGCGGAAGAGCTCTTCGTTGTATCTGTCGAGGATTGTGTTTGTCCTGAGGAGACAAAGATGTTAGAAGCTGGGGGTTAATTAATACTTTGGAAAGAGTTGAATTTACTTGTTTCGGACGTGTGCCTTGTTGGCCATGCCTACGCCGTATTGGACTGCAGTGGTGACGGCCATGGCAATGATGCTGGGTGCGAACCCGGCGCCAAAAGCTGCGACTTGTACGCTGGCGAGGTATTTGTTTCCTTGGAGGGCGGTGTTGCAATCGTCGATGAATTGGAGAAAAGTTCGCTGGTCGATGCCGGATTCCTCGAGTGATGGTGCGTAGGCGGCCATGAAGCCGCGGTCTTTCGAGCCGGGACGTTGCTGAGGAATCACAATAGGCAAGGAAAGAGGGCCGCTTGTTGTGGATAGTTGTTGATGGTAGCCGCTTGGAGTGTATTCAGCCATGGTAGGGTGGTGGTATTGAGCGGGAGCGTTGTAAGCGTCGTAGGCGGGAGGAGCGTTGTGGTCGTATGGCTCCGGGAGGGAAGAAGCCTTGGAGTATTGGACAGACATTGTATTGGTGCGTTGTGAAGTTGATTTGATTTGGGTGATTTGGTCTAAGGTTTGAAGTCTAGAAACTTGTATGGGTTTCCATGAGATTTTATAAATGTTGGCTACTGTGCGGAAAACGATCGTTGATCACGACTTTCCCGCAGAGGCGGCAGATGATTGCCGTATTGGGCTGATTTCCCCATTAGGAAGGGCGGGGATCGGCCTCGTTCTCGTTCCCTTAGCGCTGCAGTGCTGATGAACGAGGCTCTCTGATAGGACGCCGTATGGAGGACAGAATTCAGTAGTGTGCGAATTTAATTTAAGATGCTCTAGAAGCGGGATTTGTATGATGTCGTCGTGACAGGTGCACTGTAGAGGAGTCCAAGAACTGCAAGAGTCGACACAACACTTACGATAGATCTCGCAAAAAAATTGCGCTACACAATTTCACTCAGGTATAAGGGTTTTGAAAGCTACATTGATAAGTGATTGACTATTAATTAGTGTGGAATGACTGGAAAGCAGCACAACGCGCTCTGTATAAAGGGTCCCGACTTAAAGCAACAAATTACTTTTGCCCTAACATTAAAGCCATGCGAAAGCCGCGGAGACGAAAAAAAAGAGGCTTTTTCTTCGACTTGCGAGCGCCGAACCATGATTCCCCTTGCAAGGGTTTGATGTATATAACGACGAGCCGATCTAGCCGGGATGGCCGTCACCTCAAGCCCGTCGCAGCCTTGTCTTGAATGACAGTTCAGCCTGATTCACTCTAGCCCTCCTTTTTAGCCCGCATACTTAGGAGAGACTTTCCCGCACCCCGTCCCCGCGCGACGTAACTTTTTCTGTTTTCGTAGGTCTTTTCCGCACGCCAAACGTTTCCCGCATCAACTAGACGTTGAACTACACGGCGAGCCATGGTTTACACTGGCCGACCGTCAACTAGCTGCAGCATCTGCAGGGTCAAAAAGAGACGGGTAAGTTATTGTTTCCACTCCGGACCTGATTCGGGATTAACTTGCGGGAAATAATAGTGCGACAAGGCTGTCCCAGAATGCGGGCAGTGTCGTCGCATGGGTCTGTCGTGCCCGGGCTACAGAGACCCAAGCGGCATCATTATCCGTGATGAGAGCAGGCAAGCCATGGACAGGGTTCAGTCAAGGGTTACCAAGAAGACGGCTGCCTCTGGTGAACGGTCCTCGACGGATCGTAGCAGCGGAGCTACTGCACAGCGGACTGCTGCTGTGGAACAGATGCTTGGCAATCTGGGGACGAATGTGTTTGCAAACACAGAGTTGGATTTCAGCTCGCTGGAATTTCCAGATTTCCAGAGCTCTCTAAATGCAGATTTTGGCTTCTTGTCCCCTTTTGGGAATAGTGCTTTGCTCACCAGCGCAGGCAGCGATACGTCGCCGACTGACTGGGCCATAACAGGCCCAGCCACAACACCACAGTCTGGAGTTGACTACCACCAGGGCAGTACTTCGCTTAATACATACCAGAATAGTCCACAGAGCACCGCAAGCCCGAGTACGCAGTCTCTTGACGTGGAGGCGCTACGATTCTTCACATCCAGCTATATTATACACCAAAGCGGCCCATCTTCAGGTTTTCTCGACTATGCATCAACCATTCTCTCAAAACACGATGGAAACAAGTTACTGGAGACGGCTGCTCTTGCGCTTGGGTATCGAGGGCTTGCGCATACCACACAGCAGCCCGAACTCATGGAACGTTCTGCAACATTGTATGAAACTGCGAAAGAAAGGGTCAAAAAAGCTGTCGCGGACCCCCAAACTTCACGCGAGGACAATACAATCACAGCGCTTCTTGTGCTATCCATGTACGAATTTCACAAGGAGTCGTCTTTTGACAAGTGGATGCGCCACATTGATCGCGCCGCTTCTTTACTTGCTCTGCGTGGCAAGGCTCAGTTCACCACACCGCTTGGCATTCAGATATTCAAAGATGTATTTTCACAAATACTCCGCAGCTGTACTACTCGTGGATGCGCGCTACCTTCCAACCTAAGAATGCTGAGAATCGAGGCTACAAAGGTAATTGGAGTTTCAAACCCATACTGGGCGGCGAGTAGTGGGCTTGTTGAATTGCTTGACCTCTATCAGCATATTTCTCCAGGTGGCTACTCTGTCGTGTCAAAAGATGCTCAAGAAGGCTCCGAAGCTACAGAACAGGATTCTGCAAAACCGTTTGTCGCTCAAAAAATGCCCATGGAGGATCTAGAACGATACTTGTCTCAAATCATTGAGATCGATTATCGGCTTGAGAGCAGCTTTTCTGAATGCGCTCCCGGGTGGAGATATACAATTGCACAAAATTCGGGGGAAGTGGAGGTAGATTCACCTCGAGAACTAGATGGCTGCCACTATATTTATCACGATGCATGGATCGCCAGCGTTTGGAGCCAGATGCGATCTGCTCGGGTCTTGGCCAACCATGCTATGAGCCACTTGCTGCTACAAGGTGCGAGTACCGATAGCAAGTGGTTCTTTACAAATGGTCATGTAGATAGACTGCAGCAGATTTCCAAGACAATTGTCCGCATCCGAGATGATTTGCTCGCGTCGCTGCCGCAACTGACCGGCGAGGTCACCTCAGATGCGCAACAGCATGTTAGTGACGCGGTATCGTCCTCGCCAGATTGGACTTTTGGCAGTGGCGATAACTCTTTCAACTATTCAGAAGCAAAATATGGGAACAAAACTAGAAAGCACATGGGGTACATGATGGGCAGATTTTACGCGACTTGGTCGCTGACTACCGTCGGCTGTATGCATAACCTCGAAGATGGTATGCGAGCATGGATTGTCAAGAAGCTTGAGCAAATTGGCTCAGATACAGGACTTGGAACCGCAAATGACTTTGCCAAAAAGGTTCAATCAAAGAACCTTCATCCACCGTTGGACTAAACAGACTTGTGGCGGAGCGAGTTTGTAGTATAATAGCGCGTATGAGTTGACATAATTTTAGAGCGAGAGCAATGCGAATCGGTATACTGGGCCAACTTAGTGACGCACGCAACTTAGACCCTGACTGCTTCAATCGATGAGCGACAAACAGCCTTACGAGGCGGCAAACCGGAAAATGTGCTGTTTCGTGGCTGTGACTTTGCCGCCTTCCGAGCTTTGGTGCTGTACTTGCGGGAAAGGCGTCCAAAATAGGCAACTGTTACGTCGCAACCCGGCGCTAGCACGTTTTCGGCGCGGGGATTCGACGATGGCCTCGCGTGCCGTGTAAGTCCCAATGTGTCGTCAACGTTGGATATATATTGGGAGAGAATTCCTCCCGAGAATGAGCTATTCAGAAGAAGAAGAAATAAAACACGCCTAAAAACCTTCTTGTGTCCTATCACGTCTTCGAAACAATTCACTCTCACAAGCAACACATATCCGTTACGAGAAATGACGCAATTTACCTACAGAGACGGCATTGCGGTGCTGCAAATTGTTGTATTCTTTCCTTGTCTTGTTCTTTCTCTTTTGCTTTGCTTCAAACAAGGCCTCAAGGCAGTTGCATCTTGCTGGCGATTCTTAATCATCCTAGCTTGCTTGCGACTTGGAGGAGCCATCTGCCAACTTATCATGATGACGGACCATTCGCGCCCCGTTGTTGTGGCAAAGCTTACGTGCGATTTACTTGGTATTGCTCCCTTGACACTTGCGTGTGTTGGTCTGATGCAAAGAGTGTAAGTAAAATTTACCCTCCGTTGTACATTTCTGAATACTAACTTGGCGAATCAGCAACAACTCTGTTCTTCAAGTGCCAAAGATGGTCTTTACAGGCATCAGCCTCATCAGCCTCGTCGGTCTCGGCCTAGGTATCTTCGGTGCAACCAAGGCAGTTGACGACGGCAACGTTTCTACTCTTTTGCAAGCGGCACTTGGGTGCTTCATCGCCTGTCTCGGTCTGACATTTTGCATCCTGTGGTTCCTCACAAGGTACCTTGGTCTGCTGCCTCGCTCCGAAAAGGTTATCCTCTACTCGGTGCACGTTTGTTCGCCCTTTTTGCTTGTGCGCATGGTGTATGCTGCCATGGGCGACTTTGGCTCCGACCAGCGGTTTAGTTTGTTCGATGGTGATGCGACTGTGTATCTGTGCATGGGTGTCTTGCAGGAGATTGTGGTCATGGTTGTTTGCCTTGGTGTTGGCTTCAAGTGCCCGCCTCCCAAGGAGTATGAAACCGGTGAGTAGCGTTGTCGCTTCGAAATGAAAACGGTAGATACTGACGTTTTGGTAGAGCGAAAGTACAATGCACAGTCGGTTTGAGATAATGATGGTGGCTGTTGCAGGGAGAGCTGTACTCGAGATGTTGGATTCTCTGAAGTACAGCAGGAGATGGATTTGATTGTCGAATTTAAACAGTACTAGGCAGGGGAAAATATAGGCTGGGTTTTAGTTTCGACGTTACTTTAGCAAAATGAAAGCATACAATTGCAGTGTGAGGTTTTGAGTGACATAGCCTGCTTGTTCTGATGTGCGCAGAAGCTGGAGTGAACAGGAAACACAACCACTTCACTGGCTGCATTTACAAAGTGTTTACCCGGTGCTATCATGAGACGATGTAACACGTGGAATCAGCCGATTACAAAAAAAATTGCTTTACTTTACATGGCCGCAGCAAGCAACCAGATTACATTCCTGTTGTACGGCCGACTCGCAACATGGCCGGACACGGCCGGGCTTGAGTGAGAATCACCCGCTATGCAGCTTCCAAGACTTTCTTGGGACAAAAACGTTGTAATTTCTACCGAAATATTGATATCGTCACCTGTTGTTTGAGCCGATAATCGGATATTTCGGAAGGAGCTGACTGCATCAAGGATCTAAGTTCGTCGGCAAGTGTCCCGGCCCAAATCTTCCCCAGGAACGTAGGCTACGACTAAAACGCCACATTAAGACAAATAGTGGCGTCAGTAATAGCCCAGGTAGAGGTCCGAATCTACAATCGCAGAGTACTCGTAAGCGTCCGTAATAACAATGAGACGGCCAGCCCATATGGCTCAAGTGGAGTACTGGGATAGGTGCTCCGTTACGATGCGGGATGAGCATGCAGCGCAGTTCACCGGTAGGATTTGTGCCGAATCTCCTCTTCCTCGAGTCTGCCCTGTAGCGGCTGCATGGCGCATACGAGTATGCAACTCTACCGATGACTACGGAGTACTTCGTACGAGACACGCGAGCATGGCGGAGAGGGCCGATGTGGCGCCTTGTCGGCTGGGGAGACTTGGTTTGGTTGGTTCTCCAGAAGCTGGGGTCTGGGGTTCGCTGTGGGGTTAGGGTCTGCACACATGCTCGTCGAAAAGCGCTTTCTTGAGTCCTTTTGGAGCTATGACGAGAATACATTTGATTCCATTTCGATTGCCTCGGGCTAAGACCAGTACTGTCGACGACGCTTTCACAGAAAATTTTTGCAAACTTCCGTGTCTCTTGATACTACGGCGCGTTTATCATGACTGGTAGGCATTGTGTCTGCAGAAAATCCACTCAAGGATTGCATGAAAGGGGCCGAATGCTCCCATCGGAGTCCGCCGATGGCGTTGGGTGGCTGGAAATCCTGCACAGTTCAGCAGTGCCCCCTGGCAAGCAAATGGCCACCACCATCCATCTGAGCTGCAGCACAGCCAATTTACACTGGCCTGGGGTTAAAGTTCAGTGGTCTTCTACGAGTAGAGTGCGTTTGCGTCCTTGCTGATCTGACAGTGGCGCCTACCCCAGTCTCCATCCGCGGCAGCACACCCAACAGCCCGGTCTTGTGGAAGGGGCCGAAAAAATGGCATTGTGCGCACAAATATATAGGCTTGTTGAAAAATAGACGGTGCCTCTCATTAGAAACGGCCTCAAATGGGAGTATCTTGTTCATAACCAGTTGGCCGTGCCCGGTCAGTTTATTTACATCTTAATGCGACATTTTGATGACAAAAACTGCACAAGGTGCCGGAGCTCCTTGTTTGCGGAGCGCAGTACCCTTCCATAGCATGTACGGCGTACTGTTTATCCTTTTTTAGGGTAGTAGTCCGGCGACAAGAAATGAGGCTTGGGCACAAGTTCCGTCTGCCTTCCAGAACAGGTGCTGAGGCTTGCGCCAATGGTGATCTCTCGGTCACCATGCCCCTGCAAAGCGCGACCTACAGGGGTGTTTGCCCCCCAGAGGCTTGCGGCGCGACTACTTCGTAGGGACTGGGAGCGTAGCCTACAACCCAGCTTTAGGCTGAGGCGTGGTGTGGCGTCAGATTCGGGGTCCATTGCCCTCCGTCGGAGAATGAGGAGCGGGGGTGGAACAATGGCATTTTGTGGGTGTCGGCCTTTTTCTTTTGCCACTGCCCAGTGCCATGTGGAAGCAAGGAGCTTTTCAGCGCGGAGAAGATTCTCACTGGATGCGTTTCGCGAGCACCAAGTGCAATTGACGGCTCATGAAGCACTGACAGCGTGTCAAAGGCGTTGCTCAAACGCCAGAGGCCAAGATTTTCCTCCTTGATTACGCAGTGGCTGCATCATGAACTGATTATCGAGAAGCGTACTCCGTACCGCACGCACGATGCCTACCTTGCTTGGGCCGGAGAAACTGGGAGGTGGACCCGAAAAAAAGTGCTGCACGGAGCATGAATAGTAGCGCCAACAGGTTGGTGGTCGCATTGGCACTCGTACTCGTAGCGAAAGGTCCTAGAGCTGCGGATCTGCTTGGCCATTTTTGCCATGTTGACGACACTTCTTTGAAAAAAATGATAGCGGCGGCGTTTTTGTGGCTGCAATATTGCGCCATTTGTATTGTGCTCGAGTGTTATCGATGGCGGGCTTTGGCTGTCGGAATAGAGGCACAATCGTCTCTTGTCGCTGCTCTGATTCGGTGCGAGCATAGATAGGGAAGAAGTTGAGGCTATGATGGAGGAACTTTTGGAGCCAAGAAGACGTAGATGTAAGATAGGAAAACGCGTGGGAAATGGGTTGCAATTGGTAGCAGTCCTCATGCCCATCACTGTCGTGAGCTTGATAAGGTACTATAGTAGGTAATAGGTCCGTCTCAGATCAGGTGCCCCCTGGTTAACCAGACCGCCCTCGATAACGACGGCAGCTGGTGTCAGCTGGCAAGGCGGCGTTTGCACGGAAGCAGGCGGGAGCTGTCAGCTGTTCGCACTCGTAGGTATTCTTGCTGTAGGTTAGCTGTCTTTGCTTGAGTTTCTTGTTCCTCGTCTTTCAAACGCAACATGTAATCACGATCAGGAAATTCTTCACCGGCGTATTGTGACTTTTCTTCTGCTTTTACCTCTGCTTCCACTCAACTCAGTCGTTCAACTGTTCAAAAAAGGCAACTTGACATGTGAGCGCCACCCCATAGCCGCCACCGTACGCCAAACGACGGTCTGGAGCATCAGCTATCAGCTGAGGTGGGAGCCTTGTCCAGCGGGAATCGACCAGGTTATTCGAAATGGGAGGGCGGTTGTGGCCCCTGTTGCCCCAGACCCTCCGACAGATCTCCCTCCGTTGCAGTACCAAAACGCGAGGAGAACGGCCAACTGTGCGTGGCAATTCTGGAGAAGCAAGCCATTGGTATTACTTGTTACCGCGTCCAGCCTGTGCAAGCCGCTTACTAGCGCCACAAAGACTTTGGACGGGGATGGAAGACAGATTGTCCTTTGTTGTCTGCGAATCTCGTGTCCTGCGCTCGGCCGAATTTCTATCTCGAGGCCAGCAGAGGGCGATTACTTTGTGGACTGGGGTGTGCGCTAGTGCACCGGGAAGCCCGAGACGCTGATGACCAGCTGCGTGTGGCACAGCGCAAGTGAACACGTACTGTAGTAGACGACATTGGATGAAGACAAGCGAAAACTTCAGCAGCCAAGTCACAGACAAATGCCCCGATAGTAGGGCATTTGATGACGAACAAGACAAAATCCAGAATCAGTAGCCAGTCGAGCACTGCAGTTCCGCCGCCTCTTCGAGTTGGAGAGGCATGGTACCTCTACTCCGGCAGGCAGCTGAGATTGCGGGCGCACCATGCCCCCGCCACTCATAACCCTCCCCAATCTGGTGCTGACGGTTTTCTTCTCCAACCGCTCGCCCGTTCGCTAGCAGGGATCCCCACACTCTTTTTGGCGTGCGGCGTCCCCCAAACGGCTAGCGTGGCGCACCAAATGTCGCCCCTCTTTCTGCTGCCAACCAGCCCGGTCCACACCACACACAACCTCCGCGCGCACCCATGCAGCCAGCCTTTTGGCAGCCGGCCACGAGCGGCGACTCCGGTGGGTACAAAAAGTTCGACACGGCCGGTCCACGAAGCTTATGTCTTTTGCCTCGCTAGGTCTGGTCCGTTTTCCCTTGTCCTGCTTGCCCCGTTCTCTCTGTGGCCCAGGATTTGGATTGCCTCAGCTCAATTCAGTTCATTGCTTGTGCGTCGTGAGTCTGTTGGCTACCATTGTCTTCAACCTGAGCTCTTGTTCCAATAGTTGTTGCGACAAGACGGCTTCGCCTTCTCTCGTTTCCACAGAACGGTCAATCTGTGACGCCTCCGACAGGCACTTCCAGAAAAAGAGGTATTCTCAATCACTTAGACGGTTGCAGGACGTCTCCAGCCTCTGTCCATCATGAGCGAAAACACCTCTGGCCCCGATGCCGCCAACAAGGCAACCCACGAGACGACGCCGGGGATGCGACGCAATTCCGATCCCGCTCTCGAGCCGCAGAACCAGCATCATCACCCGCACCTTCACCACTCTCCGCGCATCGACGCCGGCGGTCCCGATGACGTCGTCTATAGCAAGGGTACTGCCGTTGAACACTTGCACAGACACTCGGAAAAGACTGCTACTCCTCCCGACTACAGCGACCATGAAAAAGGCCAGCCCGGCCTTCTGGCCCTTCCAGACGACGAGACGCAAAATGTTCACAAGAGCAGCTTCCGTCGCTTTTATGATGGCCCGGGTCGTATCATAGTCCACGTCTTCTTCTTCTTGCTCTTCACCGGCTGGTGGATTGCCACTCTTATTCTTCACCGCGACGACATGAATTGGATTGTTCCTTTTCTCGTCTGGCTCTGCATCACGTTGCGAATCATTACCTGGCATGTCTCCGTGCGTCCCATTTCCAATGGAATCAAGTTTGCATGGAAGCACTCAGCGGTGCTCATTTACAATGCCATCCCCCCGAAGTTTCGCACCATTGCCGGCGCTACGCTCACTGTCGCTGTCATGCTCGTTGGCTCCTTTGTTTCCGAAGAGTTTGAGAATAACACTCGCGAGAGCCGTGCCATCAGCTTGTTCGGCCTCTTTTTCATCCTCTTTGCCTTTTGGGGCACCAGCAGACATCGCACCAAGGTCAACTGGCGCACCGTCATTGCAGGCATGCTTGCACAATACGTCATTGGTCTCTTTGTCCTGCGAACCGGCGTCGGTTACTCCATTTTCAGGTTCATTGCTGACCGTGCCGGCGATTTGCTCGGATTTTCTGCGGATGGTGTCATCTTCTTGACGGACGAAGATGTCCCAAAGAACCCTTGGTTCTTCATTGGCGTCATTCCTGCCATCATCTTCTTCATTTCCCTTGTTCAGGTGCTCTATCACATTGGCTTTATTCAGTGGTTTATTCAAAAGTTTGCGACCTTTGTCTTCTGGGGTCTAGGTGTTTCTGGAGCCGAAGCTGTTGTCGCTGCTGCAACACCCTTTATTGGCCAGGGTGAGTCAGCCATGTTGGTGCGACCTTTCGTTCCACATATGACGAAGGCGGAAATGCATCAAGTCATGACTTGTGGATTCGCTACCATTTCTGGCTCCGTCCTGGTTGGCTACATTAGCCTTGGACTCAATGCTGAGATCTTGGTGTCTTCGTGCATCATGTCTATCCCAGCATCGCTAGCCATTTCGAAGCTCCGCTACCCCGAAACGGAAGAGACACTTACTGCCGGCCGTGTCGTTATCCCCGACGACGATGAGCACAAGGCCGAAAACTTTTTGCACGCCTTTGCCAACGGTGCTTGGCTCGGTATTAAAATTGCTGGCACCATTATCGCGTCCCTGCTTTGCATCATTGCCTTTGTTGGTCTTATTAATGGATTGCTCACATGGTGGGGCAGTTATTTGGATATCAATGATCCTAAACTAACCCTACAGACCATTTTCTCTTACATATTTTTCCCTGTCGCTTTCCTTCTCGGAGTCCCCCGCGACAAATATGAATTGCTCCTTGTCGGTGAGCTTATCGCCGAAAAGGTTATCGTCGTATGTGGATCCATGTTTGCTTTGGTTTTCTATTCACAGAGAAATGACACACTAACATTTTATTGACCTAGAACGAATACTCAGCTTTCGACCTACTCGTAAAAAAATCGCGGTATAGTGTCCTGAGCCCTCGCTCCCAGCTCATTGCGGCTTATTCCTTGTGTGGATTTGGCAACATTGGCTCTCTGGGTATTCAGATTGGGATTCTCACCCAGCTCGCGCCCGGCCGAGGCGGTGATGTTTCCAGACTTGCATTCTCAGCCCTTGTATCAGGAGTGTTTTCGACCCTGACTTCTGCCGCCGTTGCTGGCCTGGTCATTACTTCTCAGAGACAGCAGAGTACTGCACCTGCCCCCAGTTAAACAAAGCTTGATAAATTATGGCGGTGTTAGCGAAAAACAAGAAAAAAATGGGCAGAAAAAGGACGGCATGAGCTCTGACACATACGAGTCGACATGTACGCGGGGTTTCGAGTATTATAGTGTATATTGATGAATGCAAATACGAGCGATATCCTAAATTTATCTCTTATACTAGGTTGTGGCTCTCGTTCACTATTGCGATACGACCTTTCTTATGACCACTTCACATCAGACTTTCGTGGCTTCTAACCTGCTTTGTCGAAGATGAAGTCTCGGCGTCGTAGCAAGCCCCGCATCGGTCTATCCCGCGGCCACCGGCTCCGGCAACGGTCGAGCAGGGATCCTCCGTTTTTATAAGACACACGCGGGGTCATCAGATGTCTCGGTATTTGATTCTGCATCAACAAGGGACGTCTCAGTAAATTGTGTCTGAGTAGGTCTCGTCCAATTTCCAGACATGGCAACAATCTCGCATCGCAAATTTATCCGCTGGCTTCCTGGTGAAGCATCTGAGCCCACCTCCACGCTTGTTCTCACGTCGCCTACTGGGCGCTTTGTCGATTTGCGCATCCTTCTCTCTCCATCTGCCGAGCAGCCACTCAGCAATGACCCAAGTACGTTTTCGCAGCCTCATAAACCTTTTCTATCAATTATCAAGTTCTGACAAATACATTCAGGCGGTATCCTCGCCCTTGAGCGGCTAGACTGGGCCATAGCTGGTACTACATCCTCGTCTCTGCGCGACGATGGAAACGGCCAACAGATTCGCCGTGCGCAATTCAACCATTGGATTAGCTCCCGTGCCGAAGATCCCACTGGTTTCATGGATGAAGGCGACATGTACCCTCAAGGCGACGGCACCACACTGGAAAAAGGCTGCATGCTGAACCCGGACACTGGCAAGGATACGGATTATGAAGAGTCGTGGCTTGACTTGTCGCCAAAGGGTCAGTCTGTTTGTGCGGTGCTGAGGCTGGAGAGTAATGAAGCGCGAGGTATGATTGTTTGGTTGGGATCGTTGTGCCAATCGCTTGTTCGGGATGCAGACGGGATTTCTCTTGAGCGGTGGGAGACGGGTGATGGTGAGAGTTGGAAGAGAACTGTGCGAATGGGGACGCGGCCTCTGCCGTGTGAAGACATTTTGAACGGTCGTGTGCAGCTTGCTACTGGTTCCAAAGTTGCTGATGGATGGGATGTGGTCGAGTATGAGAGAAATTAAGTTGCGCTGTAGAAAGAAATATGCATGCTAAACCGCATCCTCTAATCTATGCTTGTCCCAACGCCAGAGCTGTGCTTTTGATACCTTCTCTATCCTCTGCATTCAACGGAATAAAAAAATACTTTTCCACTGCCCGCACTCTATCCTCTTCAGTCTTCAACGTCTCAACCACTTCCCTCGTCGCACCAATCTTTCGCCGCACCTCATCCTGAAACAGCGTCATGACGCCCACAATGTGTCCATCCTCGACAATAGCCCGCATAGCTAGCACGGTGCGTGTGAAGAAGGAGTCTGGAGACGTGCTGCAAAAGTAGTTGGTCATTGCATAGTCGTTTTTGAAAAACTCTGTCTCGACAAAGGCGTATTGCTCCTTCCATTCGGACTGCGCGTCTTCTTGCATCGAGTAGACCCAGAGGCGCTGCGACGGGTCGCTGTGGTGGTCTATGCTGCGGTACTCGAGCTTGCCGCGGCGGGGAGAGAAGATGGTGAATTCGTACCCGTCTTGTAGCGGGACGGGCTGAAAGGATGAGTCGGCGCCGAAGCCTACGTCTACTGCGTACTTGGTTGAGTCTATCGTGACAAGGTTGCACATGTGGCTCCTGAAACACTGGTCAGTTTACACATGCAGAAGCCCGAAAGCTTGGAGAAGCACTTTACCATCCGGTATACACCTCGCCTCCTGCTCGCACCCTTCCGCCAACAGTGAGAACATGGAAGCCTAGTGCTCGCATGAGCAGCGCGAAGAAGTTGTTGAGTTCCACGCAGTACCCGCCCTTGCTGCGTACGACAATCTTGTCAAAGAGGTCATCTTGCTCTATTGACAGCCTGTGCGTGGGCGAGTAGTGCAAACCAATTGTCTCAAATGGTACGCGAGAGACGAAATGGGTCATTAGCTCTTGGAGAAGCGTGAGCGGATCGGACGCGTGGTTTGCTTTTGGGTAGTTGATGTGCTGCAGAGCACGGCTGACTTGGTCCTCAGATAACGGCATTTTGGCTCGACGAGAGTGAGACAAAGTATGAACGGAACTTGCAAGACTAGTAGCAGAAAGTTGGCTCACTTTGCGTGCGTAACTACTCTCTGGGCCGGGCTGAAATGTGCGGTGACGCTCTTTTATATTCCGACGTGCGGCTACGGCACGGCGAGACGAAACGGGTAACGACCAGGTACGGGGTGCTAGCCGCTGGCTCAGCCGCGCGGAGAGGAAGAAAGCCTGATTGGGAAAAGAGTATTACAAATTGTAAATGAAGCAAACGATCACCGAGAAAATCAGCTGCAGAGATTGGTCTGCCGAATTGTTTGCAATACGGCAAGCCAGCGATGGTGTATTGTCTTATTAATGCATCCGTGCCGACTCCGTCATCGTTCTCGGCCGCAGGTCGGCGCAGTCGGCGCAGTCGGCGGACGGAGCTTAGACGGCTTCCGGCATGCGACCGGCGCCGTGTTACCCCAGACCAGTCAGCATCCGTCAGCGCGCCAGAGCTGCTGATAAATCTTGAAGAATCCATACATTTGTATTCTATATTACTGTAGCTTTCTGGAACATTTTGCGTCTAATCTAGATAATAGCGCATCTGGTATTGCGACAGACTGTACTCGTGGAAGCCGAGTCGCTTTGCCAGCGAATCGCCATACGATTTGGGGTAAATCGCTGACGCAGTCCGCCATTTCTTGCCCGGAAACTTGGCCAAGACGGCCGATGCCAGGCGTGTCGCTTCACCCTGTCCTCGCGACTCTGGTCGTACAATGAGCGACTGCAGCTTAATCAAGTCGCTTGCCTCGTCTTCAGGGTTGGAGATGACGCAGTATGCGTCGCCTTGCTTGTATGCCCTGCTTGTGTCCGAGGCGAGCAACATCCAGGCCTGCCATGGTAAATCCTCCGCGGCGTATTTTTGAACAAGCTCCCTCACTTGGTCGATGGTACATTCTTCCAGCTCTCCGCTTGGTGCGTCCTTGAGCTCTTCTGCAGTCAGCGCCTCTCGCTCCCAGCAGAAGAGCTCTTGACGAATACTAAAACCCATTTTCCTATATAGCGCGGCCCCTGCATCATTCTGTTTGATGACTTCCAGCTCAATCACTTTGGTGCCGTGAGCTCGCTCCGACTTGATTGTCGCCTCGACAAGCTTAGATCCCACTCCTTGGCCTTTTAGTTCCGGCACCACGCCAAAGGCTGCCAATCGGACCAGCGTAGGTCTATCCTCTCTCAGTGCGATAAACGAAAAGGCCACTGGCTCAGTGCTTTCAGAGCTGCAGCCGACTAGAGAGCGATCTAGTGAGATGCCGTTTTCAGCAATGTGTTTGGCTAGCTCATCGCCTGTAAAAGTAAAGCTGCCCGCGATGTAGCCCTTGAACGCTTTGTTGAAGCACTCTGCAATTTGCGATACGGTGAAGTCGCTGGCTGGTTTGAATTCCATTTTGTCAATGACAACGATTCTGTTTTTCCAAGTATAGTAGGGTAGGTCAAAACGGCCATTGTCTTCTCGGGCCACGCACGCCTTTTGAGCCGTCAAATGACTTATATTTACCCCAGCCCCAGCGAAGCTGACATGACGTCTCCACCAGTAGCCTTGTTGTACGCGTCTTCTCAGGGTACCGTAACCTGTGATGAGACGAACTTATTCCCGTCGTCGCAGACAAGGCACAACATCATAAAAGTAGTCGTCCTTGGAAAAAGTACGGCAACGGGTTAGCGGAAGCGTCGGAGGTCCTGCAAATAAAGCCGTTGCATCGGACAGACGTCGTGCGCCGGCTCACATGCCAAAATCGAAGGCTCGTCTTTTGATTGGGCGCAATACGCATCGTGCTTTAGGCCCGATGGAAAATGCGCTCAGGCCAACGGGCATGATGCTACTTTGAGTGGTATTGTGCTGACCAAAGACGGTTTATTGGAGAAAAATTCGATTCTACGACGGGAGTAAATTTTTACGACTTTTCGGTCTAAGCCGACGAGTATCTCGGAGATGGTTTGACCCTTAGCGCATCACTTTATTATATAAAACAAGCCAGGAGAGCTGTTCATTTTCCAAACATCTCGACTGCTACAACTATACAATACGAATCCTATCATGTCCTTCTCCTCCTTTATTACGTGCCTAATTGCTGTCATTGCTGTCGTCGACAGCTCGCCAATTGCCCAACAAGCTAATGACGTCGCAAATGATTGGCAAAGCCAAGAGTGCACTGATCTAGCCGTCATTTTTGCAAGAGGAACATTTGACTCTGGGTGTGTATATAGCAAGCCCCCCGGTCAACTTTTCTTTACTTATGTGTGTTGCCAGCAACATTGGGCCCTGGGTCGGAGAACCTTTGAGGCAGGCCCTTTATGAACGGTTCGGCCTCAACAATGTCGCGTTCCAAGGTGTTAGCCCTGAAGACTATCCGGCAGACCTGGATGGCTATATAGAAGATGGGGGCCCAGAAAGCTGCGCTGTTAGCCTTGCAAACGCCGTTCAGCGCTATGCAGCTCATTGCCCGTCATCCAAATTTGTCATTTCCGGATGGAGGTACGCTGATGATTCATTGCGCATGACTATATCCTGCTAACTGTATACAATAGTCAAGGGGCACTTTGTGCGCACAAGAGTTTGGACATTGCTCGCGTACTTACAGACGATGCAACTCGTAGCCGTGTCCTCGCTCTTGTGACCTTTGGAGACCCGATTTCGGTTTGGGACGACTCCGTCTCTTTCCCATCGCTACCTGAAAACGCCAAGTACCTTGCGTACTGTCAAACAACGACTCCGGATCCCCTGTGCACCGATGTCTTTGAAGACTTTCCGGCCAGTCCAGGTGCTTTCATCGCCAAGCTCAAAGCTGTTTGGGATAATTTTGACGAGGCCGAGCTAAACGAGGCTCAGAAAAATGCAGTCCCAGATTTGGCCGTGCCGCTCGTGAAACAGGCAAGCAAGAAGATTGGAAAGCTTGGTCGCGACATTTTGGACGGTCATGTTAGACGGTGGATGCTTACGCCCCAGCATTTCTTCTACGGGGTCGGTTTGCGACCTATGGTGGAGCAAGCTGCAGACGATGTATTTGAGATTTACCAGTCAGCTTGAAGAAAAAGATATGTTGAACATAAAGACACGACATATTAACCTTATTGAAATGAAATTCGCGAGATGCGCTAAAGTTGTGGAGATTCAACTAGCTGAGGCTACGTATTTGGCAAACTCTTGCCCCAAGTTTTATCAATTTCATGTGTCCATCCCCAATATCTGAAGCCGACCCGCTAGTGATCACTTTAGCGTGTTTCCTTCTCTTACCTCCACAAAATTATTTGAATCGAAGGTCGTCGGGGCAGTCTGGCTGGCTGAAAGGATGCGACTTGACAACCGCAGGATTCTCCTTCAAGTTGTCGATAATCTTGTTGATTGTCGGGTACGGTGAAAGGTCAACCTTGAAGCGCTCGGCGTTCCAGTAAGCGGGAAGCAAACAGGCATCCGCAATGGTGATGGTGTCACCAAATGAGTACTTTCCACAGTGCTTCTTGGCGATAGTTTCGTACGCCTTTAGGCCGTCGGCCATCAGCTCCTTGTTCCAGTCCTCAGCGCTGCCACCGAGGGTCCTGACACGGCGCATGATGCGCATGTTGGTCACGGGCTGTGTGTCGGCATTGATAATGTTGGCCAAAGCCCGGACAACGGCGCGAGACTTGGGGTCCGAGGGCAGAGTCGGAGTATCGGGGTGTACTTCCTCAATGTACTCGAGGGCGGCGAGGGACTGGCCGATGAGAAAGTCGTCTTCGGAGCCGCACACTAGAAGAGGGACCGAAGCGGATGGGTTGCGAGCTCTGTGCTCTTCGGAAAGGTGCTCATCTTTTAGCAGGTTCACAGGTACTTGTTCATAGTCGATGCCCTTGACGTTGAGAACGATGCGGATGCGGGCGGTGCAAGAGGAGCGGAAGTAGCTATACAAGGTGTATTTCGGGTCCGCCATGATGAAGAAGCTTAAGAACTTTCTTTCGAGCGCTAAAGACACAAAGTATGCAGTTGAAGAAGAGTTGTCTCCCAACTTAGACTAAAGCCATTCATTCCCTTTGACCTGGCGGGGTTGGCATCGGCAGTGTGGGGTCGTCCGGTCCGCGAGTAGCCGTTGCCCGGTGCCCCCGGATCCATTCCGCACGGAACACTTTCCGAATGGGGCGGCGAAGGACGCTTCGAGTGGCGGTAGCTATAAATACATTGTTTAACCCAATTCGGCGTTTTCAGTTGTCTTGCCATAAAGGTTTATGTTGCATCTTTGTCTTACATTTCGTCGTCAGGTCTGATCTGCTCGGCAACCTCAAACATTCCAGTTGTTAGTTCAGCCGATGCGCAGGATTTAACTCAGGTGGACCTGTGTTGAACGCAAAGACGAGCTGTCTTTTCTTTCACTTTTACAGAAGTAAATAGATTCAAGATAAAATTAAAAACTAGTAGCTACAAGCTTATTTTCAATATCATTAACTTTTTCTTTATATTAATATTGGGCAGTCTTCTGGTGCAGTTCTCAATATAGGGTAGGTGCTATATCACCCAGGCTAACGCTGCGTTCCAGTACGTGGGTACATAGCTTGTTGCTACGTGCTGGCTGACCATCAATTCCAACGCTTCGTCAGCCGTAGGTAGTGTATAAATAAGTAGTCAAGCTACGCAGAATAAAAAGTGAATCAATACAAGTTACCTCACAGTCCAGCTACTAACGTGCTGCTGGTCAGAATTTCCCATTACCCGACTAAAAACAGAGACGCTCGAGCCTGCCTACAAGACTTGTGCCGCCGATTTTACTCAAACCATTATACGTTGTGTGTTTCCGGGCTTTCACTCAAAGGAAGAACCGGAAACTTCAGCTTGAGATCTTTGCTGCATTGTTCAGCGTCACAATGCTGGCTACGAACTAGAATACCACACTTCCACTTCAGTTCTGTGCTCTCAATCCGAGCTACAGGCATAAATCCAGGAAGTCATCCAGACAAATACGTCTTGAAAAGATAAGTCACGCACCAAACCAGTTACATGCTATGAGAGCCTTTGCTGTTACTACTCTTCTGGCGGCTGCCGTAGCAGCCGCCCAGTCCTCGCAGAAAATCGATGTCAAACTCCAAGTCGTTGACAACACGAACATCAAGGCCATCCTTACCAACAATGGGCCAAGAGATATCAATGTCGTTACAACTGGAAGCATCTTAAGTCCAGTCCCAGTACACAAGGTTCAAATGTTCTCTGATGGTTCGTATATAATGTAAAGAGTCTTGCTTTATCAACACTAACGCGCAAGGTACAGGCGAGGAACTGGGCTTTGCCGGCGCCCACGTCCACATTAGCCGCCACACTCTACGTGGAACGGAGAAACAGGTCATTTCAGCCGGCCAGTCTGTCAATACCACCTTTGATGTTGCAGACTTGTTTGACCTTTCCAAAAGTGGGAGCTACGATGTCATTGCTCGTGGCACTCTACTTGCTGTGGATGATGAGGGCAATGCGGCAGGGGAAATTGCCTACGAGTCGGACAAACTCCAAGCTGATATCGACGGCGAGAAAGCTTCCCATGCGCGCAAAAGATCCATTGATCGCCGCACCATTACACAGGCCGATTGCACTGGAAATAATCGTCTCGCCATTGACACTGCGCTGGCCAACTGTCGCACAATGGCAATCTATGCGCGCGACCAAGCACTATACGGCTATGGAAGTCGCCTATATGAGTACTTTAAGAACGTCGACATTGTAACCAGGGTCACTGTTTCTGATGTGTTCCAAAGAGTTGCTGAGAACTGCGCAACTACCAATTTTGGCTACTCCCGTACCTATTGCTCAGATGTACACAATGGATGCACCGGTGCAATTGCGCTCACCTATACCGGCTCGAGCGAAATGGTCCTATGCCCCGGATTCTTCGATGGACAAGACATTCTGACTGATAGCTGCCATACTGGTGATCGTGCCAGCGTCATGGTTCATGAATCTACCCACCTCAAGGAGGTCATGAAAACTGCCGACTTGGCTTACGGATATGATGGTATTCGCCGTCTTTCTGCCGAAGAAGCCTTGAGAAACGCAGACTCGTACACTTATTTTGCTCACTCCTTTTACGAAAGCTGCTACAATGCCACGGTATTTGACGTTCGCAGCTGTATCCACAGAGACGACAAGGGCATTTGCCTCGATATCAAGGGGCCACGGGGAGCTTGCGCAAACGTCCCAACCATTGTGAACGACGAATTCTCTTCAATCAGGGGATGGAGTGGTGGTGAATGCTACGGTTTCAGGGATATCGAGTGCCAAGGACCGTGGTTTTATATTCCCAGAAACGCAAGCATGGGCCTCGTGCCGTACGGGTTTAATGACGCTATTTCTTCAATCAGCTGCTAAGAAGTTATTCATGGGGTCGGCTTGAAGACTGTAATATTTGGATGGCAGAGAGGAGTTTAAATACGGAGCTACCACGAGGGACCGACATCTCAATGTTCGCGGGAATGATAGATCGGGTATATAGAATATAATAGGCTTTTAGTATAGATTTTAATGAGGCTATTCGCGAACGGTTATTTCTAGTTTTGTCGCTTTCATCGTTCTATGGTGCCGAGTCTGGCAAGCTGTAGCAGCAAACTGCCACGCATTTTTGGGCTGCTTTTTATAAAACAATTGGGCGATGCGGGAAATGCAACGTCGGCTTCGAGTAGCCTAAGCAGGAAACCACTTGGCTTTGCCTAGCATCTAAGCTAAATTATGCAATTACAATGTTGGCGACAGGTAATTGCAGCTGTCTTGCACTCAGTAGAGGCGCTAAATCCCAGAGCCTCGCGACTACCCCGCAAAGGCCACGCAAGCTACAGCCGACTCGGAATGATGATGCTTATTTATATTCACAGTGTCTGCTCGCTTTACTTCTTCTCAGGGCCTAGTCGGCTCTTAAATCTTTAGTGAAGCTATTCTATTAGACAATCTTCCACATGATGATTGACGCCAGGTTCGACGTACGGACCGCTTTCTCATCGGAACGGCTGAACTATACCGCTCTTGATGCCAAAGATGAAGAGACGGCGTCATTTTTCTACGAACACGTATTCAACGACCCTGAAATGAGCTTTCATTCGTCGAACTATATTCTGAAGCCTGAAGATAGAGCCAGTGTAGATAAATTCGTGGAAAGCATGGCCACGGGTCTTATTTCGGTTGTTGTTCGACTCAAACCAGAAAAAGAGAGTGAACAGGGAAATCGAGAGTCTGATTACAAACAACACTCGTTTCCTAGAAACCGAGGCCGTATGATTGGGTTTGCATTTCTTACTTCGTCTGGCGTCCCGCAGCACAGGTCGAGCG